>ML105736.1:0-60288 GCA_003697995.1 Taxidea taxus jeffersonii | reverse complement strand
TGTAGGCAGATGCCTTATATCACCTTGCTTCTCCATCTCCTATTGTCCCTCACCTCCACCCAAGAGTGGAACTTGTAGAGAGCAAGAGATTATTAATATGGGTAGAAATAATAAAGCTTTTCACAATGATAAACAATTATTGAGCACTGTGTCTAAGAAATCCTGGTCATCAGAATTTTAGATAGGCATCTCTCTGTACTTAAGGGAACTTCTAGAACTCATAATCTTTGGTTGAGGCATGATGGAAAATCTGAAAAAGGCTTGTGTATGACTATAAGCTCAACCATTCGTTAGCTATGCGGAAGTTGCTTAAACTTTTCATGACTTGGTTTATTCATCTATAAAATTAGGATAATATCCTATAAGAACCAAAGAGCCTAAAAATGTTTTTTTCCAGGATTGTACTTGATTAATAGAAGTCATTATAAACAAAAGCTAATATTTTGGGGAGGGTGTGCAGACTTAGAGAGAGAGTGGGAGAAAGTGCCTGTCATACGTTAGTACCTTCAACCAGGGTGAGGGTGATTTAGGGCCTGAGAGAAAGGTGAGAGATGGAGATAAAGATCTGCCTATCCCATTTTTTTTAAGTGAAAATAATTCTACCTTTTAAAAATCAAACATTTACCCCATTGAAATGGAACTGAATTACCCCACTGAATGGAACAGAAAAACCTGAATTGGAAAAAGGAAATTAGAAGTGATTACTCCCAAATGGGTTGATGGACTAAAAATGCCCATTCACAAAATCAGATTTGTCTTGGTGGTTAAGTTACTTTGGGCAGAGCTGTAGGCTTCCCAATACATTACACACGTAACGCAGGATTGTCAAGCTTTTCTGTAGAGGGGTGGGCAGTGTATATTTTAGGCTTGCTGGGTCATATGGTTTCTGTTGCATGTAGTCAGCTCTTTTGTTGTAATGTGAAAGTAGGTATAGACAATATGTCATCAAATGAGTATAGCAGTGTTCCACTGAAACCGTATTTACAAAAACAGATGGTGAGCTGGGTTTGGTCCATGGGCCATAGTTTTCTGCATCTCCAAGACGCAGAGATGAATCACACAGTACCAGAGTATAAGGGACACAATAATCATGTAGTACAGCTTTCCCAAAAATGTGCTCTATAGAGCATCAAACATCAACTGGTCAAATATGTTTTTGAAATGCTGCATGATTTTTCCCCTTCTTAGAGGCTCACCGATGCATTAATACACTAAAGTCCTGACTTTTTTCAGGGGTGTAACATTAGTAATAAGAATGATAACTAATGCTTTAACAGTGTTTACTATGTGCCTGGAATGGTTCTAAATGCTCTGACTTATTGCATCTACTCTCCCTGTGAGTATTGTTAATGCCATTTTATAGTTGATGAAACTTGGGGCACTGGCAGGTTAATTATCTGCCTAAGGTGTAACAGAATGAGTGGAGCTGGGGTACAGAGATAGGCAGCCTGTCTCCAGAGTCTATGCCCTTGGCGGCCTTCATCTGGTCATTGATGTGCAATCAGTACTGTGTGAGCTGGAAAGGTCCTTCTTTACTCCAGTTCTCTCAGTTTACACATTAGGAAGATGATGTCTAGAGAGACATCAGTGACTTTGCAAGGGTCACAGGCATAATTAATAACTGAGATAAGTCTACAAATCAGTTAAATCACTGCTTGTCACTTGAAGAAGTGCTTAAATTAATCCTTTATAAAGACAGAAAATCCTTTTAAAAATAAGTAATGACCTCTGATTTCCTTTTTTCCAATTCAGGTTTCTCTAGCCAATTCCATTTCAGTGGAGTAAATGTTTGATTTTTAAATGGTGGAATTATTTTCACTTTAAAAAAATGGGATAGGCAGATCTTTATCTCCATCTCTTACCTGTCTCTCAGGCTCCAAATCAGCCTTTCCAAGACCCAGAGCACATCAGAATCAGTGGGGGTCCTTGAAAAAAATGATGGTGAGCCCCACTCCACCACCTTAGAAATTTTTTTTTTAAGATTTATTTGTTTATTTGAGAGAGAGAGTATTGGGGAGGGTGGAGGGGAGGGACAGAGGGAGAGAATCTTCAAGAAGACTCCCTGCTGAGTGCAGAACCCAACATGGGACTTGATCCTATGACCCTGAGATCATGACCTGAGCCAAAGGCAACTGCTTAACTGGTTTGCCCCCAAAATTCTGTTTAATTGAGGATCTGACCTAAGTATTTCTTTTTATTTGTTTATTTTTATTATATTTAAGATGTCTCCAAGAGATTCTAGTATGTGTCCAGTGTTGCGAAACACTGCTCTAGAATCACATTTGTTATGGTCTGCTAAATTTGCCTGCCACCCTTAACAGCTAACATTTAAAATACTACGTGGAATGAAACAAAACTTATGTGGGCCGTGGGTTATAATTAATAAAAATGTGACCACATTCCAGGCATGAATGGAACTTTATTATTGCAGATAAATTGTGCTGGTGGCTATAATATTCAATCAGTTTTATGTGAGTAGGACCTTTAGATTGACAGGTGTAACTACAGAACCAGACTAACTCAAAACTCAAGGATTCGGGTAGGTTGCTACAAGTCTGTATGGCTCAAATAGAGGCTGTTCTCTACCTTTTACCTGTCTGTTTAATGCCTGGACTTATGGTGGAAGAAACAAGTATTTTAGAGGATTAGGTTCTGCCACCATTCTTCAACTACTTGCAGATATAATTATTTATAATAGAAGACTTCAGAAAAGAAATTATGTATAGTAGAGGAGTTTAGCATAGAAACAGGCCACCTAGGAGACCAAATGGGATTGAAATTATCAGGACTTGAGATGATATAATTACTGCTATGAAACACTAAATTTGTGAAGGCAAAAAAGGTAACACATTAAGGGGCATAGTTTTATATTTTGGCTAAAAACATCTTCCACATTTGCAGAGAGAATGTTACTTTTGAACAAATTTCAACCAATAATTTAATACATATATCTTTGGGATAACATAGTTAAAAAATATCTTTACCACAGTTTTGCAAAATTCATAGAAATGCTGATCAGTTGATGGTAGTTGAATGAATCCTCATATAGTTGAATGAACCAAATATCATAAATAAAGACATTTCTATATTTGGTCATTCACTCATTAATGTATTCAATGCTAACAATATACTGGATATACTGTTAACTTCTGGGAATATGGTGCTCAGTAAGATCATTCTTGTTCTCAAGGAGTTCACAGTATAGAGGAGGAAATGCTCAGTACAACCAACATTTCAGAGTGAGAGAATGCAGAGCTGGAAATAAAGGTGTATGGTCATTTATTTATGTTATGGGGACACAAAGAAGGAAGACCTAAGTGAGACTATGGGCAATCAGAGAAGACTGAATGGCCTTAATCAGATAGGTGAGCACTAAAAATGCATTTTATAAGGAAGAACATCAGGTTAAGCAATAGGGAAAGAATACAGGGCATTCAGAAGAATTACAAATATCTCTCATAAATTGGAGGGTGGGGTTCACATGGGGGTGTGGAATCAGAGATGTATGTAGGGGTCAGATTCCAAAGATCAGACCAAAGATTTATAGACTTTACTGCAGGTTGCTGGAGGCAGGGGATAGTGTGGCTGGGTGATGGACGTTAGGGAGTATGTGCTATGGTGAGTGCTGTGATTTGTGTAAGACTGATGATTCACAGACCTGTACCCCTGAAACAAATAATACATTATATGTTAATTTAAAAAAAGACTTATAGACTTTATATGAAGGTGACGGGTAGGCACCTGACTATTTTAGGTAGAGGAATCACATGGTCAGATTTCTGTTTTAGATATTTTACTCTAGCTACAGTGTGGCAGGGAGACAGACTGGGAGGTCACTTAGGAGGCTGTTGGTGTAATTCACATCTTAAGTGTTGAAGATCTGAAGGGAAGCAATGATAATGTAGACCAGGGGATAATGTAGACTAGATAATGTAGACAGCTGCTTAGGAGATTGACTTATATGGGTTAATGACTGTAAGAAGGGGAAGAGAGAAGAATTAAGTTTCCTGCTTTAGATGATTGGGCAGCTGTGGGATAATTTACAGTGATCAAGAACACCAGAGGAAAATTAAGTTTTTGGGTAGGGAGCAAAGAGTGGAAGATGGTGAAGATGAGTTCAGTTGCTACTTATGGGACATTCATCAGAGAACTCCAGTAGAGCATTGAGGTCTGAGCTGGAGGCAATAGCTTTGGAATTTATCAGGATGTAGATGACAGTTATAGATGGCGGTGTGTGTTTGGGAGATAGATGACTTACAGTCTGGACCTCTGAGAAACACTCACACTTAAAAGGCTTATAGAGGATGCAGAGTTTATGAAGGAGACAGAAGCATAGTAAAAATAACCTAGGTGTGGGGCACCTGGGTGGCTCAGTGGGTTAAAGCCTCTGCCTTCAGCTCAGGTCACGATCTCAGGGTCCTGGGATCAAGCCCTGCCTCAGGCTCTCTGTTCAGCAGGGAACCTGCTTCTTTTCCTCTCTCTGTCTGCCTCTCTGCCTACTTGTGATCTCTGTCAAATAAATAAATAAAATCTTTAAAAAATATTAAAAAAAATAAACTGGGTGTATGTGTTGTAATGGAAGTGATCAAGAGGATACATGCTACCACCTAGGGATATAGTCTGGAATAGAGATAGAACTGAGATAGGAATACATTAAACTGTCTGTGAGTATCAGTTGTGCTAGATGGGACTTGATAGGTGTTGGATCTCTGACACTAACTGAATTCTCTTAGTGAGAGCCTGTGGGTGGTTTATACTGTTTAAAGGACATGTGCTTTAGATATGTTTCAAAGTTTGAGATCCTAACATTTCTCCATACACTTAAACCCAGTTGTGAATGCAGAGTAAATATCTTCAAAAGTCTTGAAAAAAATTGAAGCACTTGCAAGGTGGAGATGACAATGTCCTGGGCTATGAAACATGGAAGAGGCAATTTTAGCTTAAAAAATTAAGGCCAATTTCTACCAGTTAAGCACTTCAATGAGTGCTCGGTACAGTGGATGATCTTAAATAAAGCTGTATTGTGAAGGTCTTGCCAGAACAAATTAGCTGCCAATAAAAGCACCATGTAACTGAGTGCACTCTCTCCATGACTAGGATTGCTTAAGATTACCAATTTAAATATAACAGTTTTGGTTGGGGTATGATTGGGACTTAGCCTGCTTGGTAATTGTATTAGACTGCATGTCTGACTGTTTAGGTCCTTTCCTAGTTAGGGATAACATAAGGAGATGAAACATCGCTAATTCCTGACCTCTATTCCCATAGCTTCAGGATACTTCAGGATCTCTGGGTAACTTAAAACAGAGGCCTTTCCAATTTGCATATCCTTAGGAGGGTTTACTGGCTCTCATGATTTCTCTCCATACATTGTGAAATATACTGCCTGTGCTTTGACTTCAGGCTGAATGAAAGAAGCAAAATGTGTCAGGGATTTTGTATGCCTCAATATTAGAATATTTGTGGTTTAACATCTCTCCCGTTTTCACCATCCTAACTACTAACATCTCACAGGGGAAGAGGAGGTGTTTTTTGTTTGTCCTTCTGGAACCTTACCTAATTTCTAACACCCCAACACTGCTAATGGCATCTGAGTTTTCACCCATTTAATTCCCTTCGGGCCCCATAAATTTCAAGTCTTATGTGAATTTTCCCTGATTTTCAGCATCTACATGTAAAAAATCTCCAACTACATTCTAAAAAGATAACACAAAAGGAAATTTTAGGTCTCTATCTTGAAGCTGATGAGCACTCCAAAAAAGGAGAAAAGAGGAATGTTTTAGAGCAAAGGAAGGTTGTTATGTAAGATCGTCATTTGGCTTGTTGCAGGACCTTCACTAGAAAATCAAGAAAGAAGGCTAAAGAGATTTTAAAACATTCTGTAATTATAATGTAAAAAATAACATTCTCTCTGCATGGTTAATATTAGGCCTCTAAATATTAGCATCAGTAGCAGAGATACAGTGCTTGTCTTCCTGTTTGCTCTTGCTGGACCTTCTTTTACTCGTCAGTACGCCTGAGTACTGAAGTACTGAGTACTGAATTGTAGTGAATTGTGATGCATAGTAAAATAATGATAGTATTTAGATTGAATACCATTAGTAGAATACTCTTTTTTTTAAAGGTTTTATTTATTTATGTGACAGACAGAGGTCACAAGTAGGCAGAGAGGCAGGCAGAGAGAGAGGAGGAAGCAGGCTCCCTGCTGAGCAGAGAGCCCAATGTGGGGCTCAATCCCAGGACTCTGAGATCATGACCTGAGCCAAAGGCAGAGGCTTAACCCACTGAGCCACCCAGGCACCCCTAGCAGAGTACTCTTTGCTACTGGGGCCAGCAGCCTTGGTCCTACAGGGAAGCTTGTGAAAATGCAGGATCTTAGGCTCCATCCCAGACTTACTGATTCACCATCTGCATCTTAAGATGATTCTCAGATGCTGCATCTCCACATTAATATTGGAGGAGCTCTGGTCTAGATGAACAATAACCATACAACTATCCCACACTTTCTTTTTGGTCAAGAAAATTATAGTGTGAACACCAATTGTGTTCAAAGTACTGAATAAAACTTTCTTTCACGTTAAAATTCCTTGTATTTTAATTAATCAGATGATTGTTTGGCATTGAAGAATTAGTGTAAAAAGGAAAAATGAATTTTTTTCATTTGCCGTCATGTGTTTTAAATTCCTTTTTTTAAAATTCTAAAGCTGAAATGAAGACTCACAGGTATAAAAGAAAATTTTAATAATATCTCTTTAGTGAATTGATTAAGTCAGTTTCCTGTGTATCACTTTGTCTACAGTGGATATTTCCTTGATATGAGATAAATCTAGCTTATAATCAACTGTAAAAACCCTATGTTATTAACATTTTAATAATGGATATAATGATTTGAGTGGAAAACTGGAAGGAAGTTTGAATAGTTTGATATCGTCAAGCCTTTAAGCCATGAGCATGATGGCTGGTATATAAAATGTTGGTTAATCTGTAACTTGTAAAACCACATAGTAAACAAATTCAGAGAACTATAGGTTTCACTGAAGGCAAACCTGGTTATGAAACTGTAGGGGTGCCTGGGTGGCTCAGTGGGTTAAAGTCTCTCTGCCTTTGGCTCCGGTCATGATCCCGGGGTCCTGAGATTGAGCCCCACGTCGGGCTCTCGCTCAGCAGGGAGCCTGCTTCCTCCCTCTCTCTCTGCCTGCCTCTCTGCCTACTTGTGATCTCTCTGTTGAATAAATAAATAAAATCTTAAAAAAAAAAACCTGTAGATTATAATATCACATTAGTAAACTTGGGAGTCATTTTTGAATTTTCACTTTCTCTCCACTCTTTTATCTAATTAATGTGCATATCCTGCTGGTTCTACCACTAAAGTGCATTTTGAGCTAATTCATTTTTCTTTATCTGCACCAATACCTGTATTCCAAGCCATCACTATCCCAAAGGTCTTCCCTTTTCCTCCATAGTTTCCTGTTCTATCTTCTGCCCAATTTATTTTCTACTACCAGCTAGAGTCACCCTTTAAAAATGTTAAAACAAGTCCACGTAACTCCTCTACTTAAAAATCTGTCACTCTTTTTTCATTGCATTTGTAGTGTTAAACAAATTCCCTTGCATGTTAGTAAGGCCTGGTATGGTCTTCTCAACCTAACTCACGCCCTACTCCTTTCTTGCTCACATCACTCCATGTCTTTAGGCTTTTCTCAGTTCCTAAAGTCTACCTTGCTCTTTCTCACCATAAGAATGTTGACTGTCTCATTCCTTTTCCCACATCAGGTCTTGGTTTTAATATTACCTTTTCAGGGAGGCCCTTCCTCACCTGTCTTATCTGAAGTCTAGCTTTCCTGTGATTCTTTATTTTAAGTCCCTGTTCATGTCCACGGTATCACATTACAAATAAATTTAATACATTTTGCATATTTACTTGCTCACTGCCTGTCTTCCTCAAAGAATGTAGGCATACAGGAAGGAATACCTTGACTCTCTTGCTCACCATTGATTGTCGAGTGCCTGCAAAAAGCAGGCATCGTTACCTATTTGTTAAATAGATGGAATGACTTTAAAACAAATAGAGAAAAAAAACCTTACGTTTAATTTTTAATTACTTCCTTGATCTTCAGTGGTTCCTAGTTCATTATGCAAGTGATTAATTTTAAAGGAATCTTTTCAAGTTCATTATGTGAGAAAGTATTAAACGTGACATTTTACTCTTTCAAGGAGTGCTCAGCTTTGGAAACAAAATTAACATGCCAAGAGGCTATTTTAATAGAACATTTTGTTGAAATTTCTATCAGAGTAACCAGCTGAGGCTGTTTAGCCTGGTCATTTGCCTCAATCTTTGTGTTGCCTTGACTGACTTTAAGAAAGCGAAGTGTGCCAGTTGCCTTATTTATTGCTATAATCTGTCAGTGTGGCATTTAAGCCAAATTTCAGGACAACAAAGGCTCAAAACCAAGAAAGCCAAACTCTCCTAGACACAGAATTTTTTTTTTTTAAGATTTTATTTATTAGAAAGCGTGAACACAAGCAGGGAGAGAGGTAGAGAGAGAGAGAAAAGGAGAAGTAGACTCTCTACTGAGCAGGGAGCCTGATATGGGGCTTGATCCCAGGATCCTGGGATCATGACCTGAGCTGAAGGCAGACGCTTAACAGAGTGAGCCACCCAGGCATCCCTTGGACTCATAATCTTAAGAAGTTGTGAGTCCGAGGAGTGTGCTGTTATACATTTTAGGTGATTATCCATTGAGATCCATTCTCTGAAAGCCAAGCAAAGAGGCTCAAGACTGTATTTTATTTATCAAAACTAGGTATCTAGTTCTAAAATTCAGAACTTTGAAACTGAGTTATTAGATTAAGAAGGAAGTCCAAATAGCACAACCAGGGGCCTGCTGATCTTGTCTGCCATGTTGGAGATGCTCAAGTGCTGGACTGAAGGACATTAGTCAAGGAATGAGAGTGGCTAGTTCTGTTGTGTAAGAGGACAACTGGGATGGTACAATCAAAAGTTAACTGTAGAATTTCAGAGATCAGGATGAAAGGTGAAAAATATCTCTGAAAATGTTTTACTTTACATATACCTGATGTATGGATATTTGAAGAATCTGGATGATGGCATGTATATATTTTAAGTCTGAATGTTTAGACTTTGTATTAGTTTTCTGGGGCTGCTCTCACAAAGTGCCACGAACTGGGGCAGTTTTTATCTTTTTTTATTTAAAAAATTTTTTTAAAAAGATTATTTATTTATTTATTTGACAGAGATCACAAGTAGGCAGAGAGGCAGGCAGAGAGAGAGAGGAGGAAGCAGGCTCCCTGCTGAGCAGAGAGCCTGATGCGGGGCTCGATCTCAGGACTCTGGGATCATGACCTGAGCCGAAGGCAGAGGCTTTAACCCACTGAGCCACCCAGGTGCCCCTATTTTTTTTTTTTAATTTTAAAAAAGATTTTATTTATTTATTTGACACAGAGAGAGAGGAGATCACAAGTAGGCAGAAGGGCAGGCAGAGAGAGAGGGAGGGAAAGCAGGTTCCCTGCTGAGCAGAGAGCCTGATGTGGGGCTTGATCCCAGGGCCCTGAGAATATCACCTGAGCAGAAGACAGAGGCTTAACCCATTGAGCCACCCAGGTGCCCCTGGGTCGGTTTTTAACCAACAGAAAAGTATTTGTCTCAGTTCCAGAGTCTAAAAGTTCGGGAACAACGTGTCTACAGAGTGGATTCATTGTGAAGGCTTTGAGAAAAGGATCTATTCCAAGGCTTTCTACTTGCCTTGTAGACAGCTGTCTTCTTTTATCTTCACATCGTCTTCTCTGTATGTGTCTATGTCCATATTTCCCCTTATAAGAATAACAGGCATACTGGATCAGAGTGTACCCTAATGGTTTCATTTTCACTTGATCACCTCTGTAGAGACCCTGTCTCCAAGTGAGGAGATGTCAAGGTATTGGGGGTTAGGACTTCAATTTGGAAGTTTTGGGGAAACTCAATTCAATCTATTTCAGACCTTAATAATTATTATATAGCATTTTTAATATAGAAAATAAAAACATAATGTCAAAAATATTTGCTTCATGTGGCTATAAACTACATAGCACATCCAAAAAAAATCTAAGAAACTAACTGTACTGTGGAAATTAGCATGTGCTCTCTATATACTACAGTGTATAACCTATAAGCAAACTATAATAAAACTTTTTAAAATAAGGAAATTAGAATCACTCTCTAAATTGAGATTTGTCTTTGTGTAGTCATTCAGCATTAACTGGAGTCTTTGGGGGTAGAAGTTTGGTATTAATAACAACATTTAACACTAGAGGACAGACTTTTAGCAGGAGTTACATGTGCTAATGAAGCTTGGAGCTTACTGGAGGTTGTTTTTAACGTTTCTCTTGCTTTCCCACTAATGAGATCTAAATGATAGGACTAATAGACTTTTTTAATTTACCCATTATTTAAAAGCCAGATCACATTTAATTTCACATTGAATTGCCCATAAAATATTAAATAAGGTAAATGCAACAAAATTATCCAACTTAGAAAATGTGCTAATCATTTTTTTTTTCTTTTTTTTGCTCCTGAATCATTAGCTGGGTTTTATAAGGAACCTCAGCAAAATCCATTTTCTCCCTCTTTGAAGTGGTGCTGTGTTTTTATGGCTGGGAAGAAGGCACTGCCTTCAATAGCTGTGGTCTCCTGGGGTGATAAGAAATAAACAAATCCCATGTTCATATATTGATCCCACCATCCCTTGTTTCCTAACTTTTTTTTCCCTTATGGACAAAATATCATGCTAATTTTCACCTTCAGGAAAAGGTTATTCTGCCATTTTTCAAGGCCATTAGTGATGGAACTTGAGATGTGGAGTCCATACTACTGGCTTATTTGCTGATATCTTCTGTTTTCCCCATGCTCCTTCCTCCTGTCAATACCCGACGGTATTTTCTGCAAAGTGCTTGGATGCTCATGATGTACTCATTATTGCCAGTAAGGCCTCCTTTGACTGACAGCAGAGATGGAACAGTGGGCTCTGATTCATATGCTTCACTTGCTGCTGTAACCAGGGCCCTGGCCTGACAGGTGAAGTGATCAGTGTAGTATTGTGATGTAATTACCTGGGACCACAAATCCAGATTCACCCAAATGAGTGAAATTGATTTTGATTTGCAGTCCAACAAAGTAAGGTTCCAGAATATCAGCCACCCACCCAACCCCTATACCCCAGGCCCATGGTCTTAAGCTAAGTTGTAATCTTATTAGGATGGATTTTATTTAAACACATTTTTGTTGAATCATGATAGCAGTAGTCAATACCCAAATGAATAAAACTTTTATCTGCAAAAGTATGTTCTTTTTTTTTTTTGCCAAAGTACACTCTTAATGAATATTACTGTATTAAATACTTGTCATGACTCAGAAGTAGATGTAGTTTTGACTTTTTAGAAGGTGTTACCCATTAAACACATAGACACACATCCTCATAGCTACTCTCTCCTAACAGTTTCCTATTCCCCACTCTCTGTCTGGGAATCATTTTTAGTCTTGAAAGTATTTTTGGAGAATGCAAAGGACTTAACTCTTCTGTGCATGGGTAGGGCTGAGCAATCCATGCCCTTTCATTGCCATATTTTTTGCTGCTATTTAAAGGTATTGAGGTCTCTATACTAACTTTCTACATGTTTATTGGGATTGGATAGGCTAGTGGTTTTGGAATCTGACTGTATAGGGAATATATATATATACATATATATACACATACATATACATATATATAAAACCTGATTAATTTCTTGAAAAAAAATCCACAGAATCAAAGACCTCACTCCACAGCCACCTAATAACTACCTCTGGACTAGATGTTGGCAATATGCGTTTTTATAAAAAGTAATGTGGCTTGAATGTAAAGTCAGATTTGGGAACATTTGGGTTGACTGAGTGTCGATACACATTAGGTGCAGTGGTTTCCTCTGATCTTTCCGGATAATCTATAGTTGAGCTGCCAGAAATCTGATGTAACTCATGATCAAGAGTGAGCTATTCATAAAGTAATTCTCTGTAAGTTTTACAGTGTAATTTATAATATAACTTTGAGCTATATTTTTTATTTCATTATTTTATCTGTGAAGTTTTGTATGTCTTGCATCAAAACTACCTTTACAGAGGATTTTTAATCCCCAAATCCTGTATTTCAACAAGCTTCTTTTCACCTTAAAAAAATCCGGATTTTTAAAATTGTTTAAAGTGTCATTGATGCTGAAAGAAGACTAAAAGTAAGGTGAGATGAGTAAAAATTAATTCTTAATGGTGTGAAATTATTCTCTTTTGAATGGATAAGTAACAGTGTAATTACTGTTTAGAAAGTACACCATGCATCTTATTACCTCCAACATATCATGTAACTAGAAATATATCACCTGTTATTAGAGATAGCAAGCTGATAGGATGCATAGGAAGGCACTTAGGCTGTCTGAGGAAGCAGGATCCATTGATTTGTGTGTTTCCAACTCAGTCCTCTGGCTCCATCTCTCATATAACAGTTCAGTACCATTTACTTTATAACTTTAATTCTCTATTCTTTAACACAGCACTTGTTTTCAGAATTTATCTTTAGTGATCTATCTCCTAGGTTCAGCATTTACTGCTTAAAAAATCGGGAATTTAATAATTTATACTCATTTCTTCAATATGGACTCTGACCTGTGGCACTTCTAGAGGAAGAGTTGTTACCAAAAAGTTAGAAATCCCTGACTGAAAAGCTAGTGTTGATATGTGTGTGGGAATGTATATAAGTGCATCTTTCAAGGGCTTATTTCCATTAGAAACTTGATGTGGGAAAGGTACCAACTTTGGGCCCGTTTACCTTTGAGCTGTTCTGAATTTCCTGAGTTCCCTAGTTAGTTGAAGACCAGGTCTGAATGATATGGCAGAGTAATACATTTCCTCTTGTTGTTTTTATTCCCAGTAACAGAGTATGATTCTATATACTGATTCTTGTTTGGCATTCTGATTTCTTGTTTTGTCTCATTTGCTTTGTAGATCTCTGTGAGCTCTTCTTTTGTCTTTATTCAAATCTTGCTGCCAAACACTTTTGGCATTTATTCTCTAGGTAGGTACTAAGTGCTACAGACTCAGAGAGCACCGTATTCAGGAAAACTCTGGATAACATTTGGAATTTAGCATGCCTGTCATGAATATTCATTTTAATATTTTACCAGTTCACTTCAAAATTTTACCAGTAAAAATGCATGGTTGTTCAAAAGGTTATATTTTTTGGTTATACCTCTGGTGTTTCTATTGCCCTCTTTTCCAGCTTTGGATACTTTAGTGTGCTCCGTTAAATCTCTCAGCATAGTCTTACAACCCACCACTGCTGTCCACTGGACATCCAGCAGGGAACTGGAGGAGAGATCTTTAAGGGACAGTGGAAGTGGGGTTGGAACGTTTAGATAGACCTAGTCCCTGTTCTCACTCAGCAGCCAGAGGGAGGGGCCAGTGACCCAAGTGTGTGTCCTTTCCATTCCTGTGAAGACTGAACACTCAGCTAACAATGTCCTGGTCAAGCGCATCCCTTAAACACTCTCAATATGTCCCTGCTAATGACTTTTCTGTTAGCCTACTGGCCTAATGGAGTGTTGGAGAACGCTTTAGGGTCAGAAAAAAACTGAAAGGCCTTTGGATCCCATCCTCATCTTGACAATACCATTACATCTTTTCTGTGTTTCTGAATATTCTCTTTATTTTAAATTTTGTTGCCTTTATTTTTTCCATAATTGTCTTCAATGGCCCATAAGAAATGCCTAATAAGCTATTAGACGTAAAGCCCAAGCCGTAATAAAAAATTGGTTTATCGTCTGGAGGTAAGTAGGATTCAAGTTGTAGGTTATTCATTGTGGGTGGGGAATTCCCATATTTGAGGAATAGTCCCTTGGTTTCTTACATTAGCATTAACAATGACAATAGCCAAAAGGAAAAAAAAAAAAAAGGACCAAAACACAAAGCAAGTTAGATTTCATTTAAGAAAATAGGATGAGTATTCTAAACTCTGTGGCGTTCTAATGAAGGATACACAGAACAATGGAGAACTATCTGGATAGTCAGTACAATACAAAATAAATTACTAAAGTAAGTAAGTTATAACAAGTAGACATAAACTCTCTACTTGCATTTGTTGTACATCCACTAGAATCAGTCCTATTCAAAATACCTTATTTAATCGTGTTCACTTTCCGTGAATTATTTTTAGACCCATTGTAGAGAGAAGCCCACCAAAGGCTTAGAGATGATAGATAACTTGGCCTAATGATAGACGGTTATTACCAAGTGCTTTAAAATTATCGTGTTATGATTGGCATTTTTTCTTGCTTGTGTTTGGTGCCCTTTCCATTACACACCATTTAAAATGTTGAAATGGTGTTCAACTATGTTATATTAGACTTTTGCTTCACCCTCTAGGTCTGTCTCTTTCTATACATACATAAATATCTTAAAATATGACATGGAATACCATATTTTCATAAGAATGACATGAGCCACAAATTGTGTCAGATATGTTGGTCTCATTCCTGCCTCTTATTCCCTTTCTTCCTACATATAATGAGTTTTATTCCACTTTTATTGTCCTAAACAAGGCTTCTTTATCACAGCATTATTGACATTTTGGCCTTGATAATTCTTTGTTGTGGGAGCTGTCCTGTGCATTGTGGGATCGTTAGCAACATCCCCCGGTCTCCCTCTACCAGGGCCCATCAGCACCACCCAGTGTCACCATCTAAAATGCCTCCATAATCATTGCCAGATATCCCTTGGGAAACAAAATTGTCCCCAGCTGAGAAGGCCTCCTATAAGCTCAATATGAAAATAACTGAATAAAAGTGTAGGCCCTCTGCCCAACTTCTTTCCTGGCATTAGGGACTTTAAGGAATTAATTATGTAGGCATTGTATTAAAACCAGTCAGATTACCCTGTGGGAACAAACAGTGGCTTGATACAATGAGTCATCGGCTCTCTAGGGCAGCTGCCTCCAGAGGTAGCTCACTATTCTAAGCTACTTCAGTCTTCTAGCAGCTCAGCATCCACATGTGTTTCCATGATCATCGTGGCAGGGAGAGACAGAGCATAGAGCATTGTGCACGAGGTCTTAAATATGTCCCTCTGGAAGGGACACATGTCTATTGATGTAAGTAAGTCAGAGAGCTCTTTCAGGCAGAGAAGTAGGTTAGTCCTTCATGCTTTAAAGAGGATAAGTGGAAACACTGATGAGGATCGAGTGTTGTTTACCATCATCATTTATGAATAGTTTTCTGAATGCTTTATATTGAGCCTAGTAAAGTTCTAGATGACATGATTCAAATAAAGTTGAAATAGAGTATTACTTCTGGAGGAACCCATTAGTTCTAGAGAGGATGTACACATGTGAAATAGTGAGCAAGACAATATATATCACACGTAATAAGTTGTAATAATGTGCATTACATTTATGTTATTTGGAAAATATTTTACATTTTTGTGATGTTTGTGTGGCATGTCTTTTGGGTTCTGGGACCCAATTCCAACATGTGTGGGGTGAGGGTATATCCCCATCCATCCTACTAATTTTCTGGACACCAACTTGGTGTCTTACAATTCAGATTAATTCTGACACTATCCACCTGGAGATAACATCAGCTTCTGCAAAGTAAGAATTCAGTCCTATAGGATTCTCCTCCAATCTTCACTTCAGAGGCCATGTGCAAACAAAGGTTGTTACTCGTGCTTCTGATGGACTGGCTATAAATCAGAGGTACTATGACCCTTTCATATTTTGGGTTTGATTAATTTGCTAGAGCAGTTCATAGAGCTCAGGAAACATTTTACTCGACTACTGGCTTATTTTAAGAAACTATAATTCAAGAACAGACAGATGGCATAGATGCATAGGGCAAGGAACAGCAGGGAATGGCATAGAGCTTTTATAACCTCTTGGGGAGTCCCATTCTTCCTGTATTGCCAGCCTGGAAGCTCTTGGGATCCTGACCTTTTGGGTTTTATGGAAGCTTCATTATATAAGGATGTTTGATTAAATCATTGGCCATTGGTGATTGGTTCAACCTCCAGCTCTCTTTCCTCCTAGAAGCCAAGGGGTGGGACTGAAAGTTCTGTCCTCTAGTCACAAAGTTGGTTCCCCTGGCAACCAGCCCATCAGATAGGTACCATCCAAATTACTCATGAACGTATAACAGAAGACACCTTTAAGCCTCTTATCACTCAGGAAACTGTGCTGGAAACTGAGATGAAGACCAAATACATATTTCTTATTATAAATCATAATATCACAGTATGTCTGTCTATTGTTTTTTTTTCTTAATGTCCAATAAAATTTCATAAATCTTTCTGGTTAAATGTATTCCTAGATGTTCTATAATTTTGTTTTTATTTT
This sequence comes from Taxidea taxus jeffersonii, assembly GCA_003697995.1. NCBI lineage: Eukaryota > Metazoa > Chordata > Mammalia > Carnivora > Mustelidae > Taxidea > Taxidea taxus. The sequence continues at coordinate 43,882 of ML105736.1, read as the reverse complement.
TGAATGAGAGTCACCTCCACTTCTCCATTTCTTTTTTTTTTTTTTAATATTTTATTTATTTATTTGAGAGAGAGACAGTGAGAAAGAGATGAGTGAGGAGTTCAGAGGGAGAAGCAGACTCCCCGAGGAGCTGGGAGCCCGATGCGGGACTCGATCCCGGACTCCAGGATCATGACCTGAGCTGAAGGCAGTTGCTTAACCAACTGAGCCACCCAGGCGCCCCACTTCTCCATTTCTACCTGACTATTGCGAATACAGAGAAAAGCTGTTTGATTTTTGTACATTTTCCTTCATCCAGGGTATCTTAATACTTTTAATACTTTGCATAGCTTTTGTAATTGAGTCTTTTAGGGAGTGGTTCTCAGGATGCACTGAACTAGCAGCATCAGTACTGCCTAAGAACTTGTTAGAATTCCAAATTCCTAGACTCTCAACCCAGATCTCCTGACTCAGGAATTTTGATGGTGGGGTCCAGCCTTTGGGATATTAGATATAGAAACATACTTGAAAAAATAGCGACAACATTTTCTTTCTTTTTTTTTCAGACAGTTCTGTTTCTTCTTAGCTTAGAGCATTATATGAAATACATAGGATAATGTTGGGCATTAATGTATATAAGCTTAACTTTGATTTTGTTTAAAAGGAGATTGTTAGCTTCTGGTCTTTAAAAGTTCTCCTACTTTTGAAATTTGAAATGTAGAGTTTGAAATTCTTATGTAGAGTTTCAAACAGGAATAATGGCCGATTTTTGCAAATGTTTTCCAGAATTTACTGATCTAATCACTGGAGTTTTGCCTTTAACTTGTTAGTGTTTGAAATATGTTGATGAGTTTCCTAATGTTGAACCACATATGTATTCAAGGAATAAATACATCGTAGTGGGCTTATTTTAATATGTTACAACATTTAGCTTGCTAATGCTTATTTCCTAGCATTTTTGTTAATAGGATTATTTATTTCCCTAAAAATGACAGCCCAAGTATTTTTTCTTTCAATAATATTGTAATTATATCAATAATGTTGTTACACCATCTAATATTATTACTGCAGCTTTTCCTGTGCCAGATTTAAAGGTTAATTGCATTTTATTACTAAATTTTATTACATTTTCTGCAGCTTCTCATATCTCAAGCCATGACAATAACAATAATAATAGTTGCTCCTATATATTCTCATTAGAATTCTACCAAATATCTGGCTGGGTAGCTGCCCTCGTCAAGTGGAACATATAACCATCAAACTGAAGCATGAATTGGGGATTACAGCTGTAATGAATTTCCAGACTGAATGGGATATTATACAGAATTCCTCAGGCTGTAACCGCTACCCAGAACCCATGACACCAGACACCATGATTAAGCTCTATAGGGAAGAAGGCTTGGTCTACATCTGGATGCCGACACCAGATATGAGCACTGAAGGTAAGCATCAGAGGAGTCTTTCTGGCTTCTTGCTGAATGTGTTTCAGGGAAGCCCTTGCTGTCTGTCCATCTGTCTACCTGTCTACCTACCTACATACCTTTCTGTGTTATCATTGAGTGACTTAAACATGAATGGTGGAAATGGAATCAATATAAGGTTTTATATTTAACATATTTAATGTATTTTGGCACCTTGGCTAGATTCTGTTTTACATGGCTCCTTTGATTTATTGAACATGTACTTATTGTGTATCTAAGGTATGTGTGGCATTATGCTGGCAGCTAGGAATACAGTGCTGAGGCAAAGCAGGTATAGCTCTTGTCCCCATGGAGCTTCTAGTCATAAAGAGAAGACATGCATCATCAAATGACCATAAATAGAGATTTACAACTATGATGACATTTTTGTTAGGAAGATACTGCTGTGAGAGCATGCACAGGCAAATCAGATGAAGGAAGAGAGTCAGGGAAGGTTTTCTTGGGTATGTTTGAGCTAAGTCTGAAGGCCAGTGGGGTGAGGTGGGAGAGGCTCCCAGCAAGAGGGCTGCCAGCTTGGGACATCTCTGTGGCAGGAGAACGTAGAGTGTCACAGGAGGTAGAAGTTGGCACTGTGGACAAGGGATGGGAAATGGGCCCAGGGTGGATCTGGGGACCCTGTTAGGGGGTTACTATAGTGGTTGAAGTGGGAGATCATGAGAGATGACCCAGCTGGGGGCTGGGTGACAATAGCAAGGCTGTAGTTCCAGCACAAGTACGGGTGGAGTGAACATGTCTTTGTGAAGACGGGTTATGACATGGGTGCTGCTGGGGAAACAGGAGATGAATAAGGCAGAGTTTTGATCTCATAGCAATAGGCGGTAGGAGAAGTTCAAAACTAATTACAATACAGAGGAGAATGTAATGTGAGGAAGGAGTCAGGTGCTTCGGGTGGCTTATGGGGTGTTGGGGGGCAGCACAGGGGGGCTGTATCAGTGTCATGGCATTTGAAGTGGCCTGCTTTGACAGGTCAATGGGGAGGGAGGAAGAGTATGTCAGATGGAGGAAACAGCATCAGTGTAGCCCCAAGACATGGGGTTTTACAGGAATGCTCTGTCTTTCAGCCTGGTGAAGTAGGGTGCTGGGGACAGGGGGAGGGGAGGATGGAGGAGGTATCTGACACTCAAAACCATTACACTACCAGTATCTACAAGATGTCAGCAGGGGGCAGCAGAGAGCTGTGGGAATGGCACGGGCTGTGGGAGTTTGGTGACTTGCTGTTCTGCAGGAAAGAAGGAAGGCAGTTGTGCCTAGTCAGAAACCACTCCACCATCAGACCTCCAGCCCCCAAAGTACATAATGTATCAGACACTCTCTTGAGCGATTTCATGCCTTGCCTCATTTAATTCTGACAAGACTCCAGGCAGATGCAGTTATCTCCATTTTGCGGAGGAAAAGACAGGTACAAAAATGTGAAGTAATGTGGCCATAGGAAAAGAGAGACAGCCTGGATTTCAACACAGGCAGTTACTCAGACCACTGCTGCAGACGCCGTGCGGTGACTCCTGTCCCCGCATGCCCCCTCGGGCTCTGCGTGCACATTCCACAGACCAGCGCCCTTGCAGTCCCTGGTAGTCACGATCACCTGGAGTTAGACAAGTTGTGAGTGGGCAGGGAGGTGGCTTATCTCCCCGGAGTCAATAGTCCAGGACGTGGGTGGGGACAGAAGAAAGATCTCAAGGATCCTAGGGAGCTGGACATTGGCCACCTTGACTATGAATCTCAAGTGGTTCCCAGGCTGGACTGAACAATCACTAGGGGAAAGGTATAATTTTTATTTTTATTTTATTTATTTATTTATTTTTGAAGATTTAATTTATTTATTTGACAGAGATCACAAGTAGGCAGAGAGGCAGGCAGAGACAGAGGAGGAAGCAAGCTCCCTGCTGAGCAGAGAGCCTGATGTGGGATTTGATCCCAGGACCCTAAGATCATGACATGAGCCAAAGGCAGAGGCTTTAACCCACTGAGCCACCCAGGTGCCCCTTTATTTTTATTTTAATTTTTATTCCTGAGGGAAGAAATACTCTTCTTGGTAACAGTGGTCCAAAGAAACTTGATGCAGCCGTAAGAGCTCTGCTCGTTTTCAAGGAAAAAATAACTTCCCTTGCATGGAAGATCATTGGTTGAATCTAGGCCCACTGTAGTTGTGTTACGGTCTTTTTGGGGTCTCATTGTAGCGTAACCGTAGAGCACCTTCCACACTGAGGCAGTTTGGCAGGACTCGTGGCAGTGGAAGGAAAGTTCTTGAGTAGCTGTGTGATATCGAGCCGACTAGTTCCTGCATTTGGAAAATGGGGTAATCATTTCTGCCTTATAGGATCAAAACAGTAGAGTAAGATGATTGATATGGAAGTGCTTTGTTTCTCTGGTTTCAAAACAGAAAATTGTTAGGTTCACCTGCCTATAGCTTCCAGAGAGCATTCTGATTCTTGCTTCCTTACTTCAGGTTTTAAAGCATTGTTGCCCATTGGAGCATAAGGTGAGACAAAGCTTAGCATAGCTCACTTGCATCCCGTCCCATCCCTGCACTGATTATCCAGGAGCCCTGGTGACCAATAGGTATTTGCCTGCTAGTTTGGGGTATGCAAAAACCTGAGGGAAAACCCCATCCCCAAAGGTACACTGTAGTTATGTTAAAACCCAGGGTCACCAGGTCCCATCCCAGTCACAACAGCAGAGCACCTGGAGTTGCTCTACATGGAGGCACTCTGGCAACAACCAGGACAGCAGGAGCCTTCCCAGCTGCAAAAGGCCAAACCCTAAGACTAAATGAAGGCTTTCTTTGGTTCAGCATGACCTGGGGAGTAATCAGAGGGTTAATGACCATTCCTGAGGCTCCAGGGAAGTTCTGACCACTGGATTAATCTGTGTGGCTGACAATATTAGCACAATGAAATATAGATTAATTCAGCTATTTTTGGAACGCTAGAGAAAAATCCATCTGGAAGTGTTTTGAGCTGTAACATAATGCTGTCAGATAAAGTCTGAGAAAGAAGACAGTGTGTTAGGCCTGACTGTCACCACCGGTTGTCACAGACCCGTTACAATCAATTGTACTATCGATCCTTACTCTGGTGCCGAGGAGTTCGGTTTTTTCCTTTCCCTTTTTTTTTTTTTTTTTTAATTTTGGTTTGCACCTTTCACCTGAGACAAATTGGGCACTTACCTGAAAAAAACCAAATCTGTTCATTAAAATTCCGTTTTTCTTCATAGGAAGCACTCAGACTATGTTTTGACCTCTGTCAGGGCAGTGCTGGTGATAATATATGGTCTGCCCTTGAGTCCTGAGTGAGGGCATGTGCTTCCCAGAGTCCTCGGCTACCCCTCTGCTACCACCCTCTGTTCTCTGACTCAACACCATGTGCAGTTCTGCTGTGATGCCGACACTGACCTTGGAGTCACAGCGTGTGGGCTTGAGCCTCGTTGCCACTGCCTAGCTGTGTGATAGCAAGAGGGCTATTTCCTGCACTTGGAAAATGGGGTAATCGTTTCTGCTTTGCAGGATTATAACAATAGAATAAGATGATTGATATGTAAGGGCTTTGAAAATCACCAAGTTGGGACTATACTTTTAGTCCCAACTTCTTAAGTTTCTACTGAAGGTTGTACTAGATAATATGGATTTTATCTATATTACATTGCAAAGGTGGAAAAGAAGATATGCTCAAATAAAATAATAATAATACATTCAGCCATAAATCTGCCTGGAGTGAAAGAAGGATGTGTGTGTGTGTGTGTGTCACACATACACACACACGTGTTAATCTTGGACAGGCTGAAAGTCACTCCAGAAATAATGCCTTTCAAGGTCAACCTTAGGTAAAGGGCATCTTCAGGGCCTTTTCCACTCCTCTCCCTGATTTCAGGCCCTAATGTCACAGGCTGTCCCCAGCATATCCGTGTCCCTCTTCTCCCAACCTTTGTTTGCTCAGTGCATGCTTTCAGGAAGCTTTTAATCATTCCAGAGTTGGATTAGCCTGGAGAAGGTGTGGGCCACAAGTTAGATTAGAGGAGTCTAGTAGTGTCTCAGATCTAATGAGTATTATTGGATTTTATTTCATTTTATTTTTTTATTCATGCATTTAATGAATGCTTATTGAGCATCTACTGAGAGCCAAGGTTTTATATTCCAAAATAAGAATCACAAACAGTGAAATGTTTTGTTATACCTGCACAGGGTTTAAAATTTTCAACTTAGCTGTCAACAGTTAAATTTGGAATATTTTATATAAAAATTCTGGATTTTTCTCTTGCCTTTAGGTATTATCATTTTTACAAATGGAAGCTTTTTATGGAATTAAAGTCTAGATGGAGCCTAAATATATGAGATATAAAAAATTAGGGGCTCTTGTTGATGTTGTATAAGCTCTGAATCTGGGCATCCTCTGTTTATTGCTTGGTGGGTGTGTGTTAGCTCAGGCTCCCTAGAATGAGTTTTCTAGCAGAGGCACATGGCCCATTTGGCACAGGGAGCCCCTCTAGGATAGGGGAGAGGAACTAACCCCAGGAAGTTGTTGTTCTTACCTGGGCTAACAGCAACCGTGTGAAGGGTAGGTAGGGGGTAGAGACTGACTAAGAACTCAGACTGAGAGCATGGCAGCCCACAAGTGCCCCTGGCCAGGCAGGTCAGGGAAGGGCACTAGTGCAGTGGTTAAGACCAGACACTTTGGAGTTGCACCTGCTGGGTTTCAGTGGCCACTGGGGAATGACCTTGGGGAGGTCTCCTTGCCTCAGTTCCCTCAGATATAAACTGAGGATAAAAATAGTACCAACCTCATAGTTGTTAAAAGGTGATTGCCAATGAACTATTGCCTGCACAGTGCTTAGAATAGCACTTGGCAGGTAGAAAGGGCTTAGTAAATGTGAGCTGTCATCAATCAACGCAGAGTGATTTATAGTCCCTAAAAATCAAAATAAGCAAGAGCTCCAGTGGAGGCCAGGCTAAGACAGGTGGGCATTCTGGCCCACGTCCTTGTCTGGCATCCTTTTTATGTTATTTAAATATTTGTTTGACAGTTCTTAAGTGTAGTGGCTAAGTGATTCTAGGAGAAGACCAATGAGGGGTGAAACCTGTGTTTAAACCATGAGCCTTCTGGAGCTTCCCAGTGGCAGCTGTCACTTACCTTCCAGGATTGCATGGCTGAGGTCATAGAATTCCAAGCTCACACATATCCCTTTTCAACTTCTAAACTGTGTGCATGCCTCTTGAAGAATCTTTTACAGATAAAAAGGAAAGGGAGAGATAGTGCAACATTTGGGCCATTTGATGCAGACCCTTCCTCAGGGAATCTCAGTGATCCTGACAGGTCCACGTGAACCCCAGTTTGGGCAGGTCCCGTGACACCGAGGCTACAGAAACTGAGCCCTGGGGGCTAGGACTCCACTTCTAGAAGCTCCTACCTCACTTGGCCACTGTCGTCTGTTTGTATACTAGGCATTTAATGAAAACCCATGTTAAAAATACTTCTCGGGGATAAAAAATACAGTACAGTGAATAGAGTCAATAGCCTTGTAATAACGTCGTATGGTGACAGTTGGTGACTATACTTACTGTGCTGAGCATAGTGTACGGGATAGAATTGGTGGATCACTGTGTTGTACACCTGACACTGACATTGTATGTCCACTATATTTCAATAAAAAAATTTTTTTCCTGCTAATTTCCTGGCAATGTATATGGTAGCTGGAGAGGCATCTATAACAGGAAACTCGGCCAATAATGCCACCCGTGGCAGGAAGAACCCAGCTTCCCTTTTTGATCAACTGTTATTCCCTTCCCAGCCGGTATTAGTGGGGTTACACCTCTCACACCCCTTCAGCAGAACAAAAAGCCTTGCCTGTGGGCAGGCCTCACTCATATTGGCAGGGTTGCTCAAACATACTTTGCCTCCTCTGATCTCCCAGCTCAAATGGTGCATCAACTACATGGTAGTCTCCCTGAGACAGACAGTGAGATGTCACTCTGGTACATAGGACCTTCTACACTTTGTTCCATTTCTGGTGACATTTTACTGCCTCTGGGGCAGTGCCATGAGCAACTGATTATGTGGCATGCCCGTCTAGCTCTAACCTCAGAGTACCCTGAAACCTAGTGAGGAAGTGCAGATCAATGACAGTTTATGGCTGAGTTTGGGCTCTGAGGAATCAAGCAGCACAGAGGAGCTGGCAGGGCTCCCCTTAGATGCCCTCAGAGATCAGGCAGGGAATATGAATGCAGAGTGGTAGGCAGCAGGGAGAGATGGAGCCTGAGGAATTGCTAAGTGTGCCCTGACTGAAGGCATTCTAGTTACAAATGTCTCTACACTGCTGTGTGGGACCCGTGGCTTGAGGTGCCTTGGTGAGACAGATGGATAGAGAACCAGCAGCAAAATTAAAATATTATCTTGGCTTCAGTGTAGATTTTCTGTTCCTAACTCAGAACATGGTGAGCCTGAAGCTAAGGTAGACCCACCTGGGATGGAGTGGTAACTGAGAGGGCCTTCAAACCATGATGGGGTCTTGTAACCTCTGTCCTTCTAAGGTGCTGATGCCTGATTGCCATTTGTTGTGTTGGTCCTTAAGAGGCACTTACATTTTGGAAGAGGACATCTAAAGAGGGAAGTCTAAACTTACTTGAGTACTTGAGTGATTCGCATGACTTCCTGCCTCCATTCCACCATGGAACTCTAGGCCTCAGGATCTGCAATGAAACTATTGGAGGGGGGAGGTTTTCCCACCTCTCCCATCATCAGTGGGATGGCAGTGCGAAGCGCCATTGTGCGCCTGTGTGGTTAAGAGTAGCTAGTGAACGCCAAGTCACGGGCACATAACCCAGGACTCTCTACAGTTTCCCTCTTTCATTCCCTTTTGAAGTAATTTATATTGACCATCATCCACACCCCCACCAAACCCACTATCTTTGCTCTGAGAACCTGTGTGCAGAAGAAATTCCAGGCATCTAGGAGTTTGATGGCTTTAGCGTGATCTCTGCCTCACAAGACAAGAGAGTCAGGCAGGCATGAGCAGAGCATTGTGTATCCTCTCAGCGTGTAAAAGGAGAAAACATATGGTCACCTAATAATCAAAATAGTAGTCATGAAGTAATGACAACTATAATCACAATTGCCCAGTGAAGGAGAAATGGAATCATTTCAACACTCTCTGTATCATGAGGGAATAAAAGAATGTTCAGTTATTGCATGTGCGTCAATTAATGTTTGCCATCCCATTGACCAAATGAAAATTGGCATATGTTGAGTGAATAAGATTGGCTCCTTTAACCAATATGGATTAATTCTCTGTTTTTCATTAATCTGGAAGATCCATTTGGATTGAAGAAAGTCCGGGTGAAATTTCTCTAAATCTCTGCCCCATCTCTAAATCTCTGCCCCATACAAGCCCTTCTGATGGATGCAAAAATCCATTCTTCTGACCATAGGCAATGGTTAACTTTTCTTTGAAAGGAAATTTGCACCGATGCAGGAGTCACTCAGAGCAAAAACCAGGGAAAGTTCAGAGCTGACTCACTGGAGTGTTCTTTCTACTTTATTATTAGTAGGTTTTGACCTTGTCTCACCTTTTCCCTCACAACAAAGGAATGGCGCATGTTCGCATACCCCTGCCCCTCCCTGCGTGGCACTCATCTCACCAGGCACCGGAGGAGCTCTCATTAGTGGCGATATTGGGGTTTCATTATTCATGTGTCTGTGCTGTGCTTTCTCAATCCCAGGCCGAGTACAGATGCTGCCCCAGGCGGTCTGTCTCCTGCATGCGCTGCTCGAGAATGGACACACCGTGTACGTTCACTGCAATGCCGGGGTCGGCCGGTCCACAGCAGCCGTGTGTGGCTGGCTCCAGTACGTGATGGGCTGGAATCTGAGGAAGGTGCAGTATTTCCTCATGGCCAGAAGGCCGGCTGTGTACATTGACGAAGACGCACTGGCCCGAGCAGAAGAAGACTTTTTTCAAAAATTTGGGAAAGTTCGTTCTTCCATCTGTGGTGTATAGGTGGCCTGTCTGCTTCCCCACCCTCCCATTTTCCTTAGGAACCCAGTTTCCTTAGGTGATGTTAGCAGAATGACCTAGAAATAAAGATTCCACCAGAACTGAGAAGATTGGTCACTTGGCTTTGCCCGCAGCCTGCCCCCTTTGGTCTGGGGTTGACATTCTGTCATACTTTGATTGGGCTGCATTTTCTTTGAAATAGTTTACTGTGGAAGCTGTGACTAACTGACACAGGAGGAAAAGCCACAAGCAATTGGACTGCACAGTGTTCTAGCATTGAACAGAAAAGTAATGCATGCATCTGTTGTATTACGGCTTAACCACTACACCTCATGGCTCTGTCATGTGACCCACAGAACAAAAGATGGGGGATCCATAGATGGGACTACTTGCACATTGATGCACGCACACGTGCACAGCTTTTCTGCTCCACTGAACTGAAATGATACAATGAGAGCTGGTCAGTGCCAAAGAAGGGAATGTGGGTAGAAGCATGGACTAAGACAGAGGAGGAGCTCTCATGACTGAAAGTTGATGGCTTTCTAGACTTGGTGTTGACAACCTGCCTCCCAGTGGTTCCAGTTGGTTCCTGACACCACCTTCTCTACCCACAACCCTGTGTGACAACCACAGTACAGTTATTGTCTCTCTCTTTGGTGTAATTGAGGCTCAATGAGCGTAGACAGCTTGCCCAGGTCTCATGGCTGGTCGGGGACCAGCTGGTGTTTAAAGCCCACGTTTAGGTGACTCAGTGCTTTCAGTGCAACTTGTTGGTTTTCCAGCACAGTGTAGTAGATTCTGTGTTTTTCTCTCAGAATAAGGTCAGTTTTTCTGCAGCAGTTTCTACAGTAAGAAATGGAACAGCGTTCTGATTAGTTGCCAAGGAATTTAGGAAAGTAGTTCTATTTTGTGCCACCTAACTTAAAACATGGTGGGCTGTCCCAGCACCCGAGAGGCCTGAGCCATAGCTCACGAGAGGAGCCGTCCTACCAGGAAAGCCTGGGTCTGTAAATGATTGTTGCATAGCTCAGGAGCGGTCCTGTTTCATCCCTCAGTTTAAAACAGTACACAGTTACTGTGCCCCAGAATGTGAGGCTCACTACCCAAGGTTCCATTGGAAATACAAAGATGAACAAGACCCTGCCTTCAAAAAGCTCACAGCCCAGAAACAGCCCGGTGTTCAATCAGCCGTCCTCCAGGATTGATCTATGATGATATGCCAGAGTGGGGGAAGGAGAAGTAGCTTTTGTCGGGTGCCTTGTATGTGCCAGGTGCTTTTCACTTTTAATTGAACCTTCACGGTACCCTATGAGGGCAGTTCATTACCTCTGATATAGAGCTGAGAAAATGAAGGATCAGATAGTTCAGTCAGCTGCCCAGCATCACATGGTGAAGAAATGGGTAAAATGAGAAAGCTAGGTTTGTTTAATTCAACACCCTTTTTCTTTCTTTCTTCCTTCCTTCCTTCCTTCCTTCCTTCCTTCCTTCCTTCCTTCTTTCTTTTTCTTTTAAAGATTTTACTTATTTATTTGATAGAGATCACAAGTAGGCAGAGAGAGGGGAGGAAGCAGGCTCCCCGTTGAGCAGAGAGCCCGATGCGGGGCTCGATCCTAGGACCCTGGGATCATGACCTGAGCCCAAGGCAGAGGCTTTAACCCACTGAGCCACCCAGGCGCCCTCAACACCCTTTTTCAATGACACTGCAATGCCTGCTTATTTTTCTGCTCCTTTTTTTCCCATAATTATTTATTGATAGATACACGAGACTCTGAATTAGGAAGTATGGGGGAAAAGAAGGACACAAGGTAAGTTGCGCTTGAGTTCAGAGGAGGCAGAGTCATGGTTACTGTGGGACTCAGGGGCGATGGCTTTTGATTTGTCAGAGAACGCTCAACAGCTCACATTTCTCCTGCAAGATTTACCAAGTTAAATTTATAAGGCAGGATTGAATATTATGAAATCTCACCCCCTTGCTAAAAATAACTAGAGATAACTATTGTATCCAAGTAACCCATTTATGGCCATAATGTGTTGTGTAAAACTTAACCCTAAAATGGAATATTTCTAACCAATTATGTGTGTGTGTGTGTGAATTTCTTTAATGCCTAAGAAGCTCAGCTATGTAACCTCCACTATAGAAAGACCTTTCCAGGTGGATTTTCCTTTTTCCTCTGATAGGAAAAATCAGTTTAGGGCTATTAAAGAATGTTTTAGAATAACCTCTCTTGTCCTCAATAAATGGATGTCCAATGTATTTCAAAATTACCTGGAATTTTGCTGAATAAAAGCATTAAAAATGACGTCTGATTATAGGATTAAAACTTTTTTTTATTAACTTGGTCTGAAATCTAAAAAACAGTTTCCTTGAAGAAGCAGTCAGCTGAGCTAAATTGTTTTTCCTTGCACTCTTATTTTCTCAGTCGCTGATGAAGATTGGCAGTTACAAGGCAAAAGGAAGACAAAGGTGAGGGCCCCGCAAAGAAGTGAGGATGAAAACCTCAAAAATGTGTCACAGAAAATCAAAGCAGGAATGATGTCATTAGCTACTTGTCACTGGCATTAACAAAACTTTCTGGTTACAAATTTCTTAAAGAAAATCATGAAATCTCACTCATGGTTAAGAAATGCCCAGATAGGTTTATTTCTTCAAACTTGAATCATGGTCCCTGAAATACTTTGTGTGCAACATTAGGAAATATCTAGAAAAATAAATACATTCTTCTGACCAACTTACGGGTGGGTGAAAGCCACTTGGCTTTGCCTGAGAAATAATGATGAAAAAATGCGCTGGGGGCCTTGGTAATAAAAAAGTAATGAAAGGCAGGCTCTGAAGACAAGTTACATAGAAGGGAGAACTCGCCATACAGGAAAAACACTGAGTCAATGTGTCCGAAAGTTACAACTGAGGATCTTTGCAGATAACCTGGGTACTTCCTTTATTGTTCAGAGGGGCAAACTGAGCCCCAGAGACACCAAGCCATAATTCCTGTAGCAGAAGTTTTAATTGAGGCCCAGAAGGAAAGGAGAAGTGAGGAAGGGGATTTATCCAGTTTTACTGAGGGGTCACAGCAGAATTCATGAGTGAGAACAGCCAGTACTGGGAGTGGGGAAGAATTGGTACGAGGATTAATGGAAATTGGAGTAAGCAGAAGAAAAATGGCTCTAATGAGAAAAAAGCAAAGGGCAGTGAAATGTCCAAAGGGAGAAAAGGCAGGGGTTTCTTTCATAAAGTTAGTCTTGGGAGATTGAGAAGGCAGGTGTGACCATAGGAACAGAGGTTTCTCAAGGTTATGTTCCCAAGAGAGAAGGGCATGCTCTGTAGTCTCTGACTTCCCTTTGGGACTAGATCATGGTGGGGAAAAAGGAGCAGCTGTAAATAAGGAAAAGCTTAAAAAAAGGCGGCTGGTGCTTGGGGGGCTTAGTTGGTTAAGCATCTAACTTTGGTTCAGTCATGATCTCGGGGTCCTGGGAACGAGCCCTGTGTTGGGCTCTGTACTCAGCGGGGAGTCTGCTTCTCCCCCTGATCATGCTCTCTCTCTCATAAATGAAATCTTAAAAAAAAAAAAAAAAAAAAGGAGAAGAAGAAGAAGAGGAAGAAGGAGGAGCTGAGCAGAATGTGCTGACTCCAAAGTGACTTGTTACCTGTAGGGAAAAGAAGTTCCCACAGAAGATGGGATTGAGAATAAACAGGAAAGGGGAGATTAAGCTACCTCTCACTTTAATAATAATAATAATGGCAGTAATAGTAACGGGGAGAGGAGGGACAACTGTAGCAAAAATTCTAGCAAAAAATTCATTAATTCTAACAATAACAACAGCAATCATAGTAACAGGAAGAGGAAGGACAATATTAGCAACTACTTCATTCATTCTAACAATAATAAAGGCAAAATACTACAGATAAGGCAGGACACTGGTAATAACAACTTCATTCTCTCCTTCCCTAACCCATTGCTCCAAGACTTTCCTAATTTGAGTAATGAAAGCATACATCCTCTGGCTTAGATTCGAACCTCAGAGTCATTCTTAACTCCTTTTTCATTCAGACATTAGATTCAGTCCATTGGGAAAACATGTCACTTCTCTTGTCAAACCACGTAAAGCCTAATTATCTTTTAATCCCTCCACTGACTGGACTCCAGAAACAGTGTTGTAACTTGGTTTCTCTGTTCTTTTCATTTTCATATCTACTCTCACTTCATGGCCAGGGTGAGCCTATAAAAATGCCTGGTCAGATCATGTCATTCTTTGCTCAAAACCTCCACTGACTTGCCATGTTATTCGGGGTGCAAGCCTAAGCCCTCGAAGGACATATCCACCTGCCCCATTACGTCTCTGACCTCCTATCCCACCGCCTCCCACCTCATTATGTGATAGCCACACTGGCCTTTCTGCCCTGTGAATATACAGGCTGGTTCCTACCACAGGCCACTTGCACTTGCTCTTCTGTCTGCCTGGTGTGCATCGGCTCAGTGTCTGTCCTCCTCCACGATGCCTCTCTGGACCAGCCTATCAGCAGCTGCCACCCCAACCCCAGCCCTCCCCCTCCTCCTTCTGTGATTCATGTCTGTTCATGGAGCTTAGTCCTGGCCAATATATTATATAATTTCCTTATTTGTCTTACTGTCTGCATTCTTTCACTATAGTGTAAACCTTGGAAAGGCCAAAATTTATATCTGTTTGGTGAGGCACCTAGAGTGCCTGGCATATAGTCCAGTGAGTGCAGGACAAGAACAGCTAATAACTACGAGAGCAGACATGTTCCATGTAGCGTGCTCTTATGCTTTACATCAATCAGCTTACATCATCTTCTGAACAACGCTATGATAAATATCATTATTACCCCTATTTTTCAGATAATGGAAGAGGCATAGAGAATACACTAACTTGTTCTCAGGCAAGTAAGACAGTTTTCACCCCTGGTTTGGGGAGTAAGCTCCTAATGACCTCCCTGTATAAACTCTGGTCATCGTGCAGTGCATGTGTTGGTTTGCTAGGACAGCCTTAACATACTGGATGACTCAAATAGCAGAAATTTACTGCTTCAGTCTTAGTGGTTACAGGTGTGAGGTCAAGGAATCATCAGGGTTGGTTCCCTCTGAGGAATGTGAGGGAGATCTGTTCCAGGCCCTCTCTGCTAGTTTCCTAGCAACCTTTGGCATTCCTTGGTTGGGAGAAGCTTCACCCCTACCTCTGCCTTCATCCTCACAGGGTGTTGTCCCCGTGTGTATGTCTGTGTGCAAATTCCCCCTCTTTGTAAGGATACAAGTCACTTTGGATTAAGGGTCCACTCAACTCCAGTATGACATCTTAACTAGGTACATCCACAAAGACCTTCTTTCTGAATAAGGTCTCATTCTGAGGTGCTGGAAGTTAGGCCTTCAGCATATGAGTTCGGAGGCAGGGGCATAATTCAAACTGCAAAACTACAGACAATATCCATCTGAAGTCTGTGGAGGGTGAAAAACCCAAGAAGGTTGGAGGAGAGTGGAAATTTGGAGGAAGGGACCAGAATGGCTTGAGTTTCCTTTTCTCCCCCGACAGGGTTAGCCTGATGTCAGGCCGCATTTATAGTGCAGCTAAGATAGCAAAACAACACTGACAAAAAACCTTCTCATTTTTGGTTCTGGAACCCACACTTGAGCAAAAAATAAGCCTTTCCTTGGTGACAGAGATTGGTTGTAGAAAAAACATGTGCTCTTTTCCAAGCCCCTGAGATATCGGACGAATTTCTGAGGGCTTCTGGATAAAGTTTTCTCACTCTGGAGGAAAAACTACAGGAAGAGATGCTCTTCCTTCCTTTGGTGGTGATTGTGTGTGGATGTGTGATCCCCACTAGCGGAACCATCTTCCTACCAGCCTGGGAACACGCCCACATAGCAGGACGGAGGAAAGGGACTGACAAAGCTGCAGCTTCTCCATAAGAGCCCTGAAGTCTGCTCACCTTCTTTACCTCTGTTGTGTAAAACAATTATTTCTTTGTGTTTGAGCCAGTTAGAGTGGTGTTTTCTGTTGTTTACAGTGGAAGGCATTGTAATGGGTACCGCTGCCAGCACATATATTGTAGTTTAAAAAACAGTATCTGTTTTTGTCATAACTTGTGGCATTAAAACACATTTTGATTTCTGATATCATTTGAACCGCTTATGTTTTACATTTTGCTTCTATTGGGAGCAGTGCCTAAAAGTGGGTTTCAGAGGATAGTTCTTGAAAGGAAGATGGAGGCTCTTGAATGATGATCCGCAAATTCGAATTCTGTGACAGAGAAAAGTAATTTGTAGTGGATCTGTTAGACTTCAGAACCTGTATATATTTGTGATTTCTTGTTATTGTCCTTTAAGCAGTGGTTCTTATCTAGCTAGCTGAAAGCTAACCCCAAATGGAAGTTATTGAGAAAGCTCTCTCCATTTTTTCTTGGCAATAAACAAATACACTCCACAGAATTACACCTTCAGGTAATCTCCAAGCCTTATATGACACAGGTAATCTTAACATCTCGCCAAGCAGCTAACAAAAAATGAAATGGGTGGGGAGTCCTTGGTGTTTATGACTTCTTTTCCCTACCTTTAGACAGAAATTATACTGAGTATAGAGAATTTTTTTTTTAAGAAGTAGAAGAAGAAAAAGAAAAAGGTAAACTGCAGAGGAAGAAATAGCAAAAATAATAGACTTTTCAGAAATGGAATACTTATCCCCTGAGCATATGAATTGGTTTTTCACATTTAAAAAGTAGAATTCTCAAGTAGAAATGTAAATGAGAGACACTTAAGATGATTGCTATGACAATGTTCAGTGTTTCCAGTTGTACACTTACACTATAAACTCAGAACAAGTTCTTACCTGATGAAACATATTCAAAAATCCACTACAATTCAGATTCAAAATACTCTTTTGTTGAATAATTAGCTGTTTTTTTCTCATGTAAGGTCATTTAGAATGTGGTAAAAATGTATTTGTATGTTTTATATCATTGATCGTGTACTGAGGAGCTCTTTTATCAGCTTTAAAAGATCTCCCCAAATCATTTTTGTTTATCTTTGATTCTTTAGCATTAATTTAGTGTTTACATGAAATATGTGGTTAATATACATTATAGTAGGAATAGAGTAGTTAAACAGACATTGGGTTACTGTAGCTAGAGGATATGATAGGATTTCCAGGAATCTGTCTGTGGGAGAAAGACTTTAAGCTTAATACAATCTGGATGTTATCATTAGACCAAAGGACAGAAACCCAAGAATAAATTGCAGATAGCCGAAAGAGTACTTCAAGGCAGCCAGAAAATATGGCGCCATTCAAATAAAAGACAGAATGAATTCCTGTACTGTGATTGTATCAAGCATTATGCCAATATTACTACAGGAAATAATACTTGGTATTCAGTGAATAGGATTGCTGTCATTTAAAACCTGAACTTTTGTAAACAGTATTAAATGATCTGGCACAGCATCGGAACACTGTACGGATTACAAAGGAGAAATGCGGAAGAAAATGGATGGTGAAAAAATAGATAACTGGACCTTGAACAGAATAGAGTAGATAATTGTCATTGTCACACCTATCAAGGCTTTTCTCAGCTCTTATGAGAGAAAACTCAGAATTCACTGAATGCAATTCAGTTTGCCTTATATGGTTGTTGAATAAAATGAAATATATTTTCGTTCAATAGAGATCCTATTGTTGCCTTCTTAAAGTTAAATGACAAATCCAAAAGTGGATTTATGGTCCAGACAATTTCAATGAATATTTTGGACCCATTGTGGACAAACAAGGTAAGCATCCCCTATTTCTTACAGAATTGTATTCAAACAAAGCTTATGTCTGCCCAGCACCTCCCAGGTTCCAGGGACTTAAGCTATTTCTGGTTTTTTTTTTGTGCTTATTTGAGCTCATTTCTGTTTGTTTAGTTTTTATTTAAAAACTGTTTTGCTTTTTCTCTTTTCTCCTGTCTTGTTTTTATTTCTGATTTTAATTATTTCTTCTCCCTTGCAAGGAAAGAACTTTGAAATTGACTTATATCCACTTGTCTTTACCTTCCTTTATGTTGACATTATTACAATAATAATTACAGGATGTTTTTGATATACTTTCTTTTCTATTGTTAGCTTTAAAACATAATCTGTTAGGGATGACAAAGAAAATGTTTGTGAGGACCTACCAGACTGCCAGACTTACAATTACCATCTCATCCCATTTTTGATTTCTTATGTCTCCCAACTTCCATTATAATTGAGAACTTTAAGCCCAGTCACTCTGAGCATATTATTATCCACCTCCCCTGGGGTTCTGTGTCTCCTCATTAGCCACAGCTTTCTTTCCTTTAGTTATTACTTCATCCATCCATCAGCACACTTCCAAAAGCATTCTTTCATGCTGAAATATCTTATCTGCTGGGTAATTCTTCTTACCTTTCTCTTCATTGTTGCAGATAGATTTCTGTCTTCAAATTTTACATTGTAATTTCCATTCAGATGTCAGGAGGAATAGTGTGTTTGCCATTTTAAATCAGAATTTTCTCAATCATCATCTATTGCAGTGACACCCAAATCTCAGTCTCAATTCTAAAGCTCTTTCTTTCTTTCTTTCTTTCCTTTTTTTTAAATCTAAAGCTCTTAGTTGAGGTCTAGGACTATATATCAAAATTTTTTAATGAACAATTTTATTTGGACATCTCCCGGTCAATACGCCACAAACTGAAGTTTTCTTTCTTTTGCCAAATCTCTCATATTTTTGTTGCTGTTGTTGGGTAGACTATGGCAGCACTTTCTCCCCAGTTGCTCAAGTCAGAAAACTGAGTGTCATTTCTTCCATCTCCTTCCCTTACCTCACTTCTAATAATTCAACAAGTTCTCTCATTTATACCTCCTGCATACCTCTTATATGTGTTCATTCCCAACTATCAACTCTGACAGTTTACTAAAGGATCCTGACTTATCTTTCTGTTGCTATTCTTACCCCTTTCTGGGAACAAGAGAAACCATTCTGAAAGTCAACTGTGATACTCTTCCTTGCTCATCACTTCTCAATGACTCTTCATTGTTCTTTGGAAAAAGTGTAAGAGTTCTTATTGTGACATATAAGGCACCTTATGATCTAGACCACACTTTCGCTCCAGTCTCTCTTGTCATTCCTAAATCCCCCATGAGTACTCTTAAGTGATAGCTAATTACTGAAATGCTCTATGACCTTTGTATCCTCTGGTTTTTATGTATATTCTTTTCTCTAGCTGGAGTCCTCTTTCCTCCCATCTGTGGCTGGCCAGCATTTCAACTCCTCCTACAGGTCTCCAAGGTGACCGTCTCTGAGATATCTTCAGGAGTCTTCAAGCTTGCTCCTCCCAGGCTTTTTCATAGGACCCCATGCTGGCTGCTCTTGAAGCACTTAACACACTGCCCTGTAGTCTATTTAGGGAGGACTTGTAAATAGTGCTTAGCAACATAGGCTTTTGCACACTCATATTATTGAAGGCAAATACTTCTTTGGATCCTGTGCCGAGGTCTAATGTATGTTTTTTTATTTTTTTAATTTTTATAAACATGTAATGTAACCCCACCAACCTCTCCTGACACCTCTCCCCCCCCACCCCCTTCAGTTTGTTTTATGACATTAAGAGTCTCTTTTGGTTTGTCTCCCTCCCGATCCCATCTTATTTCATTTATTCTTTTCCCTACCCCCTTAACCCCCACCCCCGTTGCATCTCCACTTCCTCATATCAGGGAGAGCATATGATAGTTGTCTTTCTCCAATTGACCTATTTCGCTAAGCATGATACCCTCTAGTTCCATCCATGTCATCGCAAATGGCAAGATTTCATTTCTTTTGATGGCTGCATAGTATTCCATTTTATATATATACCACCTCTTCTTTATCCATTCATCTGTTGATGGACATCTAGGTTCTTTCCATAACTTGGCTATTGTGGACATTGCTGCTATTAACATTCGGGTACACGTGCCCCTTCGGATCACTACGTTTGTATCTTTAGGGTAAATACCCAGTAGTGCAATTGCTGGGTCATAAGGTAGCTCTATTTTCAATTTTTTGAGGAACCTCCATGCTGTTTTCCAGAGTGGTTGCACCAGCTGGCATTCCCACCAGCAGTGTAGGAGGGTTCCCCTTTCTCCACATCCTCGCCAGCATCTGTCATTTCCTGACTTATTAATTTTAGACATTCTGACTGGTGTGAGGTGGTATCTCATTGTGGTTTTGATTTGTATTTCCCTGATGCCCAGTGATGTGGAGCACTTTTTCATGTGTCTGTTGGCCATCTGGATGTCTTCTTTGCAGAAATGTCTGTTCATGTCTTCTGCCCATTTCTTGATTGGATTATTTGTTCTTTGGGTGTTGAGTTTGTTAAGCTCTTTATAGATTTTGTATACTAGTCCTTTATCTGATTGTCATTTGCAAATATCTTCTCCCATTCTGTCAGTTGTCTTTTGGTTTTGTTAACTGTTTCCTTTGCTGTGCAAAAGCTTTTGATCTTGATGAAGTCCCAATAGTTCATTTTTTCCCTTGCTTCCCTTGCCTTGGCGTTGTTCCTAGGAAGAAGTTGCTGTGGCTGAGGTTGAAGAGGTTGCTGCCTATGTTCTCCTCAAGGATTTTGATGGATTCCTTTCTCACATTGAGGTCCTTCATCCATTTTGAGTCTATTTTCATGTGTGGTGTAAGGAAATGTTCCAAAATCATTTTTCTGCATGTGGCTGTCCAGTTTTCCCAACACCATTTATTGAAGAGGCTGTCTTTTTTCCATTGGATATTCTTTCCTGCTTTGTTGGAGATTAGTTGACCATAGAGTTGAGGGTCTATTTCTGGGCTCTCTATTCTGTTCCATTGATCTATGTGTCTGTTTTTGTGCCAGTACCATACTGTCTTGATGATGACAGCTTTGTAATAGAGCTTGAAGTCTGGAATTGTGATGCCACCAGCTTTGGCTTTCTTTTTCAATATTCCTTTGGCTATTTGAGGTCTTTTCTGGTTCCATATAAATTTTAGGATTATTTGTTCCATTTCCTTGAAAAAATTGGATGGGATTTTGATAGGCATTGCATTAAATGTGTAGATAGCTTTAGGTATCATAGGCATTTTCACAATATTTGTTCTTCCAATCCATCATGGAGAATTTTTCCATTTCTTTGTGTCTTCCTCAATTTCTTTCATGAGTACTTTATAGTTTTCTGAGTATAGATTCTTTGCCTCTTTGGTTAGGTTTATTCCTAGGTTGATTCCTAGTTAGGTATCTTATTTATTTATTTATTTTTAAAGATTTTATTTATTTGTTAGAGAGAGCAAGCGAGCACAGGCAGAGAGAGAGGCAGGCAGAGGCACAGGGAGAA
This sequence comes from Taxidea taxus jeffersonii, assembly GCA_003697995.1. Lineage (NCBI taxonomy): Eukaryota > Metazoa > Chordata > Mammalia > Carnivora > Mustelidae > Taxidea > Taxidea taxus. The sequence continues at coordinate 23,106 of ML105736.1, read as the reverse complement.
GCAGGCTCCCCGCCGAGCAAGGAGCCCAATGTGGGACTCGATCCCAGGACGCTGGGATCATGACCTGAGCCAAAGGCAGCTGCTTAACCAACTGAGCCACCCAGGCGTCCCAGTATCTTATGGTTTTGGGTGTAATTGTAAATGGGATTGACTCCTTAATTTCTCTTTCTTCTGTCTTGTTGTTGGTGTAAAGAAATGCAACTGATTTCTGTGCATTGATTTTATATCCTGACACTTTACTGAATTCCTGTATAAGTTCTAGCAGTTTTGGAGTGGAGCCTTTTGGGTTTTCCACATATAGTATCATATCATCTGCAAAGAGCGATAGTTTGACTTCTTCTTTGCCGATTTGGATGCCTTTAATTTCTTTTTGTTGTCTGATTGCTGAGGCTAGGACTTCTAGTACTATGTTGAATAGCAGTGGTGATAATGGACATCCCTGCCGTGTTCCTGACCTTAACGGAAAAGCTCTTAGTTTTTCTCCATTGAGAATGATACTTGCGGTGGGTTTTTCATAGATGGCTTTGATAATATTGAGGTATGTGCCCTCTATCCCTACACTTTGAAGAGTTTTGATTAGGAAGGGTGCTGTACTTTGTCAAATGCTTTTTCAGCATCTATTGAGAGTATCATAGGGCTCTTGTTCTTTCTTTTATTAATGTATTGTATCACATTGATTAATTTACAGATGTTGAACCAACCTTGCAGCCCAGGAATAAATCCCACTTGGTCGTGGTGAATAATCCTTTTAATGTACTGTTGGATCCTATTGGCTAGTATTTTGGTGAGAATTTTCGCATCTGTGTTCATCAAGGATATTGGTCTGTAATTCTCTTTTTTGATGGGATCCTTGTCTGGTTTTGGGATCAAGGTGATGCTGGCTTCATAAAATGAGTTTGGAAGTTTTCCTTCCATTTCTATTTTTTGGAACAGTTTCAGGATGTTTTATCTAAGAGAAATATGGGGAATACATTTCATGAAAGCTTTTTAAAAATATAAGGTTAATGATTGGGGTAATTCATTAATAAAATACTATCAAAAGCTTGCTTTTGTTCTTTTTTTGTGTTAAGCATTTTAATAATCATTTCTTTATGTACTACTAGTATTTAATGATATTGATTCACAACAAATATCATATATCAGAAAGCCATGATCCTATAAAATACCCTTTTGCATTTTCAACCCAATCTCTTGCTGACAATTGCATGTATTCAATTCCTCTTTGGTTTGCCATCATAGGCTAATACCAATGGCCTTTGAAAATGAACATTCTTAGGAAATGCATTACTATATGCACTAAGAGTATTGTTGATTGTATTACATTGCACAGTACTCTCCCAGTGAGTGATCTCATGGAAGAAATTCCTTTTGGCCAAGGATTAAGCACATTTGTTATTTTCCTGAGCAATAAAAAAAAAAAACAATATTTTACGCAACTGTGAAGCTTACTAATAATTAGGTTTTCCTCTTAGTAACAATTAGGATTATGTAGTATAAGCTTTTGAACTAATTTTACTCCTGGGCCTGCCTTTTATTTCGACCCATTTTTATCCCGTTGCCTCATTTTCTTGTTTCAAATTTTATTTTCATTCTGTTATATAGTTTGATACATTATAAAATGTTGTATTTAATTCCTTTTGGAGAAAGAGAGGTACAAATCAGTACACAAAATTGTTGCCATGCAATCTATAGGTTCAATGCAATCTCTCTCAAAATACCAATAGTATTTTTCACAGAATTAGAACAAATAATCCTAAAATTTGTATGGAACCACAAAAGACCCCAAATAGCCAAAGCAGTCTTGAGAAAGAAGAACACAGCTGGAGGCATCGCAATCTTAATATATCTTATATTAATATATCAATACATCTTAATAGATATATACAAAGCTGTTGTAATCAAAATAGTATGATCATAGCACAAAAATAGACACATAGATCAATGAATAGAGACCCCAGAAACAAACCCATATTTATATGGTCAGTTAATCTATGACAAAGGAGGTAAGAATATACAAGGGAGGAAAACAGTCTTTGCAAATAAATTGTATTGGGGAAACTGGATAGTTACGTGCAAAGAATGAAACCAAACCACTTTCTAACACCACACAAAATAATAAACTCAAAATGGATTAAGGACCTAAACATGAGACCTGAAACCATAAACTCCTAAAAGAAAGCATAGGCAGTAATTTCTTTGACATCCACCATAGGAACATTTTTCTGGATGTCTCCTCAGGCAAGAGAAAAGCAAAAATAAACTGTTGGAACTACAAACAGAATAAAAAGCTTTTTCACAGCAAAGGAAACCACCAACAAAATGAAAAGACATCCTACTGATTAGGAGAGGATATTTGCAAATGATAGATCCAATAAGAGGCTAATATCCTAAATATATAAAGAGTGTATATAACTCAACATCAAAAAACTGAAAATCCAATTTAAAAAGTGGACAGATGACCTGAGTAGACATTCTTTCAAAGAAGACATACAGATAGATGGTCTAAAGACACATGAAAAGATGCTTAACATCACTAATCATCAGGGATCTGCAAATCAAAACTACAATGAGCTATTATTTCACACCAGCCAGAATGGCTAAAATCAAAATGACAAGAAATAAACAAGTGCTGACAAGGATGTGGAGAAAAGGGAACATTTGTGTACTCTTGGTGTAATATAAATTGGTGCAGTCACTGTGGAAAATAATATGGAGGTCCCTCAAAAAACTAAAAATAGAAATGCCAAATGATCCAGTAATGCCATGACTGGGTATTTATCCAAAGAAACCAAAAACACTAATTCAAAAAGATATATGCACCCCGTGTTTACTGCAGCCTTATTTTTAATAGCTAAGATATGGAAGTGACCTAAGTGTCCATCAATAGATGTATGGATGAAGAAGATGTGGTATATATCCAGAGTGGAATATTATTCAACCAAGAAAAAGAATGAGATCTTGCCATTTATGACAACATGCAGAGTATGTTAAGTGAACTAAGTCAGAAAAAGACACATATCATATCATTTCACTTATATGTGGAACCTAAAAAAACCAAAACAAATGAACAAAGACCAGAAACAGACTCATATGTAGAACAAACTAGTGGCTGCCAGAAAGGAGGGGGAATCTTGAAACTAATATTATACTGTGTGTTAACTAACTGGAAATTAACTGGGATGGGCAATGGGTAAAATAGGTCAAGGAGGTTCCAGTCATAAGATAAATAAGTCATGAGGATGGAAAGTACAACCTAGGCAATATAGTTAATAATACTGTGATCATGTCATTTGGTGACAGATGGTAACAATGCTTATTGTGGTGAGCACTGCATAATGTATAGAATTGTCAAGTCACTATGTTGTGCCCCTGAAACTAATATAACATTGTATCTCAACTGTAATTCAATAATAAAAATTAAAGAACCTGAAAGGAAAATAACCAAGAGCAAACACTATTAACATTTTGTCCAACCCTTTGTTCCTTTCTGTGGGTGTGGATATATGTATATTTTGCAGTATCAAAGTCATATTTTATATAAGAAATAGTGCCATGTTGAAGCACTTGCACTGCAGAGAGGCTGACATTATGAATATTATTGGTATAAATGTAAAAAAAATGAAATTCATAAATGTTTCAGGGCGAAATTCTAACTTTTGGAAATGAAGATACCCTGAAAATAGTATTATCCTTTAACCTTCACCTCATGGACACAAATATCAGAACATTTTCTCAAACCTACAGAATGTCTCCATACTTGTGTATTAATTTGATTGATAGATGCATTCTCATGACTAAGCAGGAATGAACTAGAATTTAGGTCATCGTGCTAAGTTTCCTGCACATCGAGAATTTTACAGATGGAGGAGTGTGTTTTCCTTTTCTTTTTCTAACTAATCCAGCAATTTACTGAGTCTCTATAATTTCTCTTGTAATCAGTAGAGTAAATAATCTGTTGTGACCACCTGTTCTTCCTACCTATTTATACTGTTCTTCCTACGTATAAACAGCTGTAGTCCTCAGAAAGTCATAAATAAAGCCAACGACTAAAAGATTAGGCAAACTTAGTGACCTGTTACATTTTTAAGTTTCTGAGTAGTGGAATTCTCTCTTCCAGAGAAAACTGCAGATTCTATAGTCAGATTCTATAGTCAGTCATTACATTGTCAGTATTCCCTTTTAAAGTTGGCACTAAGTCTTAATTTTTTGCCTATTTGTAGTATATTGTTTTCGCCAATGATAGTGAAAATTTGTTAACTCATTCCTAAAAAGACTTATATTTAGGTACACAATAAAATTTTGAGTATTTTTATTTTTATTTTTTAGTTTCAAGTTTTTATTTAAATTCATTAGTTAACATAGAGTATGTAATGTTAGTTTCAGGAGTAGAGTTTAGTGATTCATCACTTACACATAACACCCAGTGAGGTTTTCTTTTTCAAGTAGGCTCCATGCCTAATGAGGAGCCCAGCATGGGGCTTTGGCCTCATGACCCTGAGATCAAGACCTAAGCTGGGGATGAGTCAGACACAATTGACTGAGCCACCTAGACACCCTAAATATTTTCAGGATATTAAGCTGATGATTAGAAAATGGAGGTGACACTTTTTGGAAGATACTGGATCATTACATATATGAACCAAATTGATAAAGGAACCCTGCACTCTGGCAAGTAGGGATTGGAGTCGTGTGCAAAGAAAAGTTATTTTTTAGATAGCTACATGGTCCTAGATGTGCCTAAGGAATAACAAATCATATAAAACATGTTTCTTTTGCAAGATAATTTTGTAATGTCCTAAGCAAATGTCCTAGTTTAGTCTGAAGCATTTGCCAATTTTCTTTCTCCAAATATTACTTCCACAAAATTACTTGTGGTTAGTTCAGAATATATCTTCTCTCTTAGTGGTGTCTTTTCTTTCAGATCACAAAGAAGGACTTTTTGACCTATGATAAATAATTTTTGATCATCATTTTTAATGACAGAAATAAAGGACACATAAACCAAATCCACATTTTAGTCAGGAGTCCACCTTCCCACAGCGATGGTAGAAATGTTATCAATAAGATATTCTGCAAAAACATAAAAGAGAGAAACCTGGATTAGTAGTAGATGAAGTAAAAACAATCTAGGGTGTATAAATGAGACAGCCATTTGTTTTTGCTTCTAAGAAGACTAACAGAATGATAGCCTGACTCATTATACACAAAAAAATACAAACAAGGAGTGCTCAGGTCCTGACCACAAAAAAATGCAAAACTCTGACTACTAATCAATTGAAGGATTATATTCAGTTCTGTCAAGTTTGATGTAGGAGATTGACATTTCCAGATTAGACAATTTTCTGAAAAGGACTTCTGATTTCTTCAGAAGTAGAAAACAAGGCTCCGAGATCTTTTTGTAATGAGAATTTCCACCTTTTGAACAACCATGCAAACCCTGTCTTCCAGGTCTTGTGTGGGTTTTCACTCATTTAGCAATCACGGTGGCTTTGTTCAGTTAGATGTAATTATCAAAATATGTGGAAAGGAGCTTAGGAAGATTCACTTGGAGAAAAGGAGACTATGGAAAGAAATGACACTTTTTAAATGTTTTGAGGGATCATTATATAAATAAGTCAATTAATTACCTTGTACTTGCTGCTCCAGAGAATGGAGGTAAGATCGATGGTCAAGAATTATAGGGTGGTAGATTTCTGCTTCCTTTAAGAAAGGACTCTCTAGGGGCGACTGGGTGGCTCAGTGGGTTAAACCTCTGCCTTTAGCTCAGGTCATGATCTCAGGGTCTTGGGATCCAGCCCCGCATCCGGCTCTCTGCTCAGCAGGGAGCCTGCTTCCTCCTCTCTCTCTGCCTGCCTCTCTGCCTACTTGTGATCTCTCTCTCTGCCAAATAAATAAATAAAATTTAAAGAAAAAAGAAAGTACTCTCTAAATAGACTTGGAAGATGGTAAAGCAGATTTCTTTGTGAGATAATGAGCTTCCCATCACTAAATTAGTTTAAGCCGGAAGTTGAAAAATTTCCCTCCAAAAATGTTTTAAAGAGGATTGGTTACTAGATGGAAGATTTGATCATATGATTTCTGAGATCCTTTTCATAGTTAATAATCTATGCTTCAAATGATTGATTTAGGTCAGCTTCCAATTTCATCTTTTTCCTTGAACATTAAAAGCTACAGACTAACATTTACCAAAGGAACCAGAGGACATGGGAGGAAGGTACCAAAGTCCTACAATGCTCAAAGAGAAAACTTGATACTCACTCAGCTCTTGCCACTTCCCTGTGATGTTGAAGAAGACAGGGTAAAGAAAATATAACAACCTAAATAATTGTGAACATTCTGTAGCTTGGCAAAGGGTTTCATATTATGTATTTAGGGACTCTGTCAATAACATGTCTGGGCCAAATGGAGTGAGCTGAGGGTGTCTTCTCCATAGAGGACTAGGAGGGTCATAGCCTGCAGGAGAAAGAAATGGCCATCTTTGCCACAGGAGTCAGCTCCTGAAATCAGGTAGAGTTGACATAACTGGCTTGTTTGGGTGTTAGTCATCTTCTCTGTGTACTTTACATGTAAGATTTTTATTCAGAATTCTTTATGAAGATTTCACTTTTTAAAACATGCCTGACGAAAATCCAATACGGTGTCGGTGAAACAAATTTGAATTTGATCCTTCTTGAAACCAGTTCTAGCTTACTGACTGACAATTCATGGATTGTTGTTAGATTAGGTAGATGGACTGGTCAAGTCCTGCCTGTCTACCCATTTATTATTTTAACTTTAAGCCAACTATGGAGTCAGACCAAATTAAATTGACTCAGAGCAGTACTCAAGTTAATTAGACATGTGTGGATTTTACTAGTTACTTAGTCATCTAGCTAAATACCAGCCCTGCCCTCCCGTTGGAAGAGCTTGATTGCTTTTACTGTTTCATAAAACAAGAGCTGTTTGCTGTGATGATGTCTCAGCCAAGTACATTAAAGACAAGGATACTTGTGAATATGATCATATTTCTCAAATAAATAATCTCCTGAGTTGTTTTCTCTCTGTTTCCCCTGCTGTTTAATTTCTTCCCGTTGACATAATTTGCTGCCTGTTCAGTTAAAGCAATTAGATATTTGTGTTAATTAGATGCTTGTTGTCTATCCTGAAGTGGAGGTACTTAGCTTGTGAGGAGAGCTGGCTCTTAGATGTTCGTTCTGAAAGTAAGTTTGGTTTGTTTTGCTCTTTTCTCTGTGGCACACGCCTATCAATTTCTTCAGCGGTGTATGGCTCTCTCAAAATACATTAAACTTAAATAGGCCTGCAAAGAAGCATTTCTTCTGTGCCAGTCTGTTTAAAAAAGTGTTGACTATGCTCTTTTCTTCTTGTGTACCTCTGGAAAAGAGATGACCAGCTGAAGAGGCAAAACAAACATTTCCTCTCACTTAGTAAGATCTTGAACTGCTTAGGAGGGGATACCTGTGAAACGAGTGCAGGGGGTTAACAAAGATTTTTTTCCTGGGAGTAAGTGTGGAAAGGAAAGTCATTTTACAAAAGAAAATAACACGAAAAGGGCATTAATGAAATGGTTTAGTTCTGATACTTCTGGCTTTGCAAGGTGTGCACGTGTGTGCATGCATACCTCACTGTGTGTACACACAACTCTTTCTGAGTCCTGTGTACTGTCTTCCCCCACGCTCAGGAACAATATGTCAAGTGTCCAGCCACTAATCGTGACACAAGTCAGGGAGAGGAGAGAAGCAAAAAAAAGGTTACGAAAGCTGGCTGACCTCACAAGAAAGCAAGAGCTTTGAAGTACACATGTGATTTTCCTTTTACTTGCTATTCCTTTTGGTTTATGTTACCCTGAACATTGGGCAGCCTAGGATGAAGACGACACGCCAGTCGAAGATTGAAGAGCCGTGCCCTGTCTCCTCACCCACCTCTGTCCTGCTCCACTGTCCATCAGAGCAGCGGTGCCATCCCCTTTCAAGGCACAAACTTGTGTCATTTTCACTTCCTCTGTCATCTTCATTCTGTTCATGCCCTTTACTGCCAGACCAAATTTCCTTTCATCTCATGCTTCCCCTTTAGGTCTGTCTCACCCTTTTCTCATGCCTGTTGGCTAACAAACCTGTCCCGGATACTTTTTAGTTTTGTATCGTGATCAATGTCACTCTCCTCCTGGACTTCCTCCCTATATCTTTTATGTTTAAATCATTGTCCCCCATGCAGTCTGTGTTGTTTTTTTCCTCCCATCTCTTAGCCTCTCAACATTCTTCTTAAAACACCCTTCCCACTCTCCCCTCAAAGCCTTGTAGTGCATCGTCATTGGTTATGTCGTCCAGGATTCTAAGACGTACATACTGTACATCACAGCCTGTTAGGGACAAGCCTGGAACTTCGTTTCCTTAGTTTCTATTCATTGGTTCATGGGTCTTTTCTCATGTTAGACAAACCTGTCCCATACCCCCGCGATACAGTCATTCCAGTCCAAATGCCAAGCATTTAAGGCAACAGCCTCATAAGCCTAGAGCAGTTTCTTCTTTTAAATCCCCCAGTTGTGTCTCTCCTGACATTAAACTACCAAGATCATTGCTCTTCCATGAAAACTTTCTAGATTAACCAGAGGGCACCTGCACTTTTTCTTTTGCAATGCAGGATTCCCAGTGACTTCAATGAATATCTCAGCAATCACCTTTTTTTTTTTTCTTTTCTTTTTCACCTTTTGTCTTGTTTCTGATGTCAGCACAGCACATCTATAGGTGATGTTCTTAACTGGATGATCACGGAGTTATGTGTAAGCCGCTGTGTTACAGATTGTGTGTGCATGTGTGTGTTTGCAAATTTTGAGAGGGCTCAAGCAGTGGATTCATGTACATAGTGTCTGGCCAAACATGTGCTATGAGTGTACAGTTGATTCTTTAGGCTGATGATGAAAGCAATATCAAGATATCACTCTGGTACTAGACACAATAGGAGCAGTAATAGGTTAAAATGATTTTGGTTGCATAACAATTCTTTGATGGACTTACTAAAATTCTTTTTATTTGCTGATGAAGAGACTGAGGTACAGAGAAGTTAACCCCTTTTGAAAGGTCACACAGCTTGTAAGTGTTCTACACAGAATCAACATCAGGCTGTCTGATACCATAAATCCTACTCTCCACTGTTATGCCATGTTGCCTTATAGCTGATTTACTTTTAAATCCATATTGAAGGCAACCCAATTTCTATTTTCAAATAGAAAAATAACATTTAAAATATTTAATAAAAAAACTATGAAGCAAATATTTAGTCTTGGCATAGCTCCAATAGATTCTGATTAGTAATTTAGAAATGTTTTCCACATAGAATTTTAATACAATATATAAATATTTAAATATGAAAAATTAATATAAAATGTAAATACATGCTTTTAAGAGCATACATTTTTTATTTATACCAGGGTGCTGAGGTTTTTTTTCTTTTTTTTTAAGACTTTTTATTTATTTATTTGACAGATATGGATCACAAGTAGGCAGAGAGGCAGGCAGAGAGAGAGAGAGAGAGAGAGGAAGAAGCAAGCTCCCCACTGAGCAGAGAGCCCGATGCGAGACTCGATCCCAGGACCCTGAGATCATGACCTGAGCTGAAGGCAGGGGCTCAACCCACTGAGCCACCCAGGCGCCCCTGAGGTTTTTTTTCTATATGTATAAATACAAGTGGGGAAAAAGAATGAAGATATCTAAGAAATTAAGCAGATATGCCAGATTAAAGTTATACATGTGTGCTGCCTACAGACGTTCATGCAGCACACTGAAATAGCTGAACAGGGGATACAAGAACCATGAGCAATTGATTTCTTTTCATGTGGAGTCAGAATTTCCAGGATTTATTTCTGGATTTGGTTTTCATTTTCTTCTTTTTTTTTTTGTTGGAAGTGAAATTGAATAAGAATCTGAACTATTGGTAAAGAGACTGTCAATTGGCAGAAGTAAATTTCCATAGCTAGTCACATGGTTTGAGATGTATCCTGTAATAAAATAGAGAGCTGCAAAATGAACAGGTGGGATTATATATGGCTTCTTTATTAATAAATCCAAAGTGTTGAGGGCGAGGGAGAGAGAGAGAATCCTCCCAGAGGAGCTCAATCTCATGATCCTGAGATCATGACCTGAGCCTAAATATCAAGAGTTGGATGCTCAACAAACTAAGCCACCCAGGTGCCCCTGAATGTAAGTGTTCTTGAAAGACAGCAATGTTGGTCTTCCTCTGAGCCACATATATTCCTTTTGGGATTGGCAGTCAGCATAATCATACCCCCACCTTTCTCTGTGGTTGAACTTCAAAATGAAGTCTCTGTTTCAGAGAAGAGAAAAGCTAATGGAACAGTTGAGGTACACACATCATGGTATTGGACCAAGTACTAGGCGTTAGTGATATCACAGTTAGGGCTAGTGTTCAAGCTGTTCAGAATATGTTTTTGTCATTGTTGTTGTTGTTGTTTTTTATGTTTCTCTAAAGGATAAGGAGCAGAAAAATCCTTTACCCAATGAGAACATGTTAAACCAAGGGGGTATATTACTTATCAAGTATAGCATGTTGTTTTAATTGTAATTGTTGAATAATTATTGCTGATGGAAATTCTGAGCAGTCTCTTTCTCCCTCTCAAAAAAAAGTACAGGTTGGCAGTTAAGGCCACTTTCTGATTTTCAGAAAATTTTCTGATTTTTCTGTGATAAATAAACCATAAAACATATAATCTGTCCTGGCAAAGTTGTTATTTAACTTTCATTGTCATCTTGCTGTCTCTAGGTGTGTTACTCTTCTCCATCCTTCCTTCTCTTTCCCAAACCCCCATGGTGACAAGAGACCACCATTATGAATGCTAGGAATGCCTTACTGTGGTTCTGCAGCCTGCTCTCCTCAGGTATAGGCCATATCCCCTCTCTCTCCAAGCTATCAGATATTCCCTCCTGCCTGTGACTAACTTTCAAGTTATAATAGTTGGATATATTTAATGCTGTCCCCAAAATCAGACACCAAAAAGAGACCTGCTTGCTCTGAAGAAATCCCTGAAGAAGGAACCCTAAGGAGTGAAATACCTTGCATTGGGATGGTCTAGGTGATCTTTAGAGGCCAGGGGGAGTCCTTATTAGTGTTTTCCGAACTTTGATCTTTTAGCAAACCATCTACATACTTATGTTTAAGATTCTCCTGATTATTTGAAAGGAGAAGTTGGAAGGAGTTGGAGGTAATGTGCTTTATTCTATTTTTCCAAAAGGAAGTAATATTGTTAACAAGGGATGTATTTTGCAGGAGAATATGAGAAATAAAACATCAGTCTGACTTACTTATTTTTCTCAAATTGTCTTCCTCTACTTTTTCTTTGAAAGATCATAATGAACTATTTGATTTATGAAAATTATTCTGGAGCAAATGACATTAAATACTGTGCACTTTTTAGCAAATTAGTGTTCTTTAATTATATATTTTGAAGATCGTAATAAAACTAAATGGGGAAGATTTTCTTCATGGGGAAAATATTATTTCATGTTGAATAGAGTATTTCCAGATATTCTTCTGTGCCTGGGTTAGATTTTCTAAAATAGTAGCTTTTTGTAGAGTCAGTATAAAATTTACATTTATAAGAGCAGGGTGAAGCTAAAACTGAATTATTTAAATATACATATGTTTTAGTCTCCACTAGAAATCAAGTTTGCTTAAAAGAGAATTATCCTAAGTGGTCCAGTGTACCCAAATGTCTAATATATTTTTCTTGAGTTTGATAGTAAATTCCTAAAGAAAACTTTCAAATCTTTGTATACAGTAATATTATTCAGCAAGCATAATAACATTTCTCAAATTCCCAAGAAGTACAAACTACTTTATTTCCTAAAATGATAAGTTTTAAAAATGTATACAAATTTTAGAGATTTTTCTGCATGGCCCCCAAAGAACATAAACTCTTTATGGTTATCTAATTTGGATTTTGTGAATGAACATTTTATTGTTCATAATTCTGTTGGGTAAAAATCACTCAACATATTTCCATCCTATATATTTTAATGAAAATTCTCCCCACATCTTCAAAATTACCCTGAAGGCTTTTTTCCCCCATTTAAATTACTTATGATCCTGTTAGTGGTTTGGGATATGAAAATGTATTTTGTATTTAGAATCACATAACTTTCAGATTTTTTAACTGGAAGGGATTCTAGGAGGTCATTTCTAGAATAACTTTTTCAGTCTACAGATAAAAAAAATTGAGTCTCAAAGAAGCTACATAATCCACCTGAGATACCAGGCACATATATTAATTCCCAGTTCAGGGCACAGATCAGGTCAGCAAACATTTATTACTTACCAGGGACTTCTAAATAATTAGGAAATAATGTCAAACTTCTAGGAGCTTATAATCAAGTAGGGTGTACAGACATGCTAATAGATAGTATCAATAGAATGTGTTAAACATGGCAATAAAGGCAAATACAGGATAAACATATAAAACAGGAAGAATTGACTCATTTGATAAGTGTTTTTATTTTTCTTGAACAAACATTTATTGGGTACTTACCGAATGTCAAGTGATAAGTACTAATGAACTAAAATGGACACAATCCCTGATATCAGTATCCTTAGTCTTTGTGGGGAGAGAAGCCAAGGAATTAATCACCTAAGAATGTAAATAGAAACTAAATAGTGCCTTGACTGCAGTTCTAGGAGGGCACACAGCAAAGGAACCTGACTGGACTAGGTGTTCAGGAAAGGTTTCCTTCCCATCCAGTCACCGGGACAACCCACAAGTTGAAGGAGTCAGGCTCATTGACTTTAGCAGTCAGGTTTTAAAGAAAAAAAATTTTTTTGAAAAAAATTTAGGAAATAACAGCTTCTTTTCTAGGTAGTTTAGTTTGCGCAGAAAAGGTGTACACTAAAGGTATTTGCAGCTTCACAGGCTTGGGAGGGTCACAGCTAGAAACGACGCCTGCCATTGCACCAGTGGGCATGACTTCAGTGGCTGTTTTCTCCATGGCCAACCACAGAGACCACAGACAGTCTACAGGGCATGGATGACAGCAAGAACAGTTCTATTGCTCTGTCTCTGGACCCAAGGTGTCTCAATCATTTGGTTAACAATTTTTTTTTTTGTGGTAAAATTTGGAAAAGTAAGCAATTTCAATCTTAAGACTGTTTTTTTCTACTCCAATGTCCCTTTCTCTTGCCTCGGATGATTGTGAAGTGGCTCCAGGAATTTATGAGACTCATCTAAGAGGAAATGGAATTGAGGTATTGAACTTGCATTTAATGGGATATGTTTGTGCAGTTTTCAGCCACTTTAAGGCAAAGTTAAAATATTGATAACCATCCTGATATAAGAATGCCTTCCTGAAATACTCCTCTTGCTCACTGTGCTGACTCCACCTGGCATTATAACATGAAAGTACAGGGCCAGAGGTCATATCATATTATGAATGTGACTTCCAGGGGCCAACACCACACATTTGTGAGAAATGAGGAATACAGGATGTGAAAGGTAGAGTCAGAAGCTAGTCTGTGGAAAATCCTTCCAAAGATCAGATCTGTAATACTCTTAGCAGACGATCTGGTTGTCATTGATGTCAAACCAAAAGGAAAGTCGTTCCTTGCTAGGTGTAACTTGATATTATTGCAAATATACTTGTCAATGCACTAAATTAAGTTAAACTACATTACATTAAATTAAACGAAAAGAGGTAAAGTGAATTCTGAGAGATATAGTCAGCATAGGTAAAGTGATATCAAGAAGGCTGTATCACATCCGGTATTAGAGTCCAGTCGGAAGACACACATATCACACAGTAATGTAAACAGGGAAAGTTTAATATAAAAAATATTAACTGTTGCGGGATTATCTATCTGCTAAGGAGTAAAGAAAATATGAAGAATGGGACAGTAATAGTGGACATGGGAAATAGCACCCTCTATAGGGCTGAGGTGGAGCATCCAAGGAAGAAAGGAATTTGGAACCTTCGTCTCTCCTGCACATGGTGAGATTCAGACTTACACTGGAGAATCTGCAACCGTGACCCGCTGTATGGTGGAGATCTTGCCAAAGTGCTGTTAGAACTCGATCCTCTGGTGTAGTGGAAGCCATCCATGAAAAGGTGCCCTGCTGAAGAATCACTGAGAGGCCAACTGCTGAGATATTGCCCTCTAGGGTGCCAATGGGAGCTGCCTGTAGGTGGTCCTGGTCTGCAGAATGCTGTGGGAGCCAAGTGAGAAGAGCATAACCAGGCACCAGAAGAAACCCCTTCAGTGTCCTTCTAGCACCTTCTACTGCCCAAGCTTAACATCAGGCCACCTGGCAAGGCAAAACCATTCTAATTGCACAAACAGGCAATGACGGGTGGATTTGGAACTGAGAAGCAGTAAGTTGATGACTGAAACACTCCCTTTAGGAAACTATCATTGCCAATACCTACAAATCAGGTAGATATTGCAAAACCCAGGGGTGAAAATTGAAAAATAAGGAAAACTATTCCTCTTGTATGTCTTCTACTCTCCATACTCGACTACAACACTGCTTTGTTTCTTACACTTCTGGTCACCAAATGTATGATTTTTTTCCCCTTAGACCAAGAAATTTTGTGACATCTTCTGGATGTCCTACAATTTAACTCAATTCTGACACTATCTACTTGGTGATTCCATGAGATCTTGCAGGTTAATGGCTCAGTCCCACAAGACTGCCTCACGCCCCCGCTTCAGATGCCAATCCCAAGTCCAGGGTGCCACCTGAGCTTCCAACCCTGGGCTATAAATTGGAAGTTCCCACAGCCCCTCCTTGGGTTTGATTAATTTGCTGGAACAGCTTACAGAACTCAGAGCAACATTTTACTTATTAGAGTACTAATTTGCTATAAAAAGATTTAAACAAGGAACAACTAGATGGAAGAAATGTATAGGGAAAAAATATGTGGGAGAGACACAGCTTCATGCCCTCTGTAGGCGTGCCCCTCTCCCAGCACCCCTACGTGTGCACCAATATGAAAGCTCTCCAAGCTTTGTCTTTTTCGGTTTTTACGGAGGCTTCATTACATAGACACAATTGATTAAATCAGTGGCCTTCAGTGACTGATTCAACCTCCGGACCCTCTTACCTCCTTGGAGGAGGGGTGCTGCAAGTTTCAATATTTAAATCACAAGTTGGTTCTCTTCACAACCAGTCTTCATCCTGTGGGCTTTCTGAAAGTTGTTTTGTTAACATGAACTCAGATGTGGTTGGAATAACGAAAGAAACTAATTTCACCTTTATCACTTAGGAACTATTACAGGAATGAGGAAGAAAACTAAATATTATACCAAAGATGTCCCTTTTACCCTTATATAGGAAATGGCAAGGCTTCTAGGAGCTATGAGCCAGGAACCACAGACAGAAATGGAATATACATTTTTTCTAACTGGAAGTCACAATATAACAAGTGTATGTTGAAGTGAAAACCCTCTAAGGGTAAGGGTGTGATTGGAAGGTTGGGGAATGGTCTAGGAGGTGGTCAGTGAAGAAATTTGTTGTTGCATGGAAGGAATACAGTTTTTTGTTAGAAATGACAGAACTAGGCAGACATGATAGAAGAATTCTGTTAGAAACCTCAGTAGGATTGAGATCTGGCCACAGATTGACATTTGCCTTCTTGCTATGATTCTGTTCACTGTAGGTAACAGTGTGCAGAGAACAGAGCTGCTGACCTTAGGAGGAAAACAGCAGTTATTTTACCAGCGAAATGTCTTTATTTGGGAATAGAAGAGGAATTGCAATTTGGGACAGGAGAGCTACAGCAAAAACCATAGGCAGATCCAGAGAACAAAGGAGAGGAATGCTCTTTTTTGGAGGAGGGGGGAGTTGGGAAGGGCTATTATAACAAAAAGTTCATTGGAGTAAACTGGGAGTTTGAAGTGTAGTAGCTTTTCATTGACTGAGCTCTGATAGTCTCTTAACAACAGGGCTTGTTGCTAGGCAAGGAGAAAATCTTCCTCTTGCAGGAAGTGTAAAGTAAGCTTCTTTCTGAAAGGTATGCCTCTTCCTGTTGAGGCTAAAAAAGGCTGTGAGTGGTATAGTGTGAGAGCTCCTGCTTTTGGCTTCCGGCTTCCCAATTCCATTATTTTCTCTCTTCCTTTCTCTCCTTCCTTCCTTCCTCTCTCCCTCCTTCCCTCTCTCTCTCTTTCTTTCTTTCTTTCTTTCTCTTCCTCTCTCTCTCTTTCTTAATGTTCAGTTAGCCAACATAAAGTACATCATTGGTTTTTGATGTGTTCAGTGATTCATTAGTTGCATATAGTGCGCAACTCCATTTTAAATGAGGTTTCCTTTATTCAGTTTCACATTGATTACTATTAGGTGAAAATCTCCAAGTGGAACACAGCTTGCCTTATTCATGAATAAGTAAAGAGAATAAAACAACAGGCTTCTTATGAAATGTATAACACTACAGAAAAGTGTGTGTAAAAGGATGAAAATTGGGGTGACCTCAAACAATACATATAAAAAGACAATGGTATCACAGCCAGTATGATAAGATAAAAATGGAAATAACAAATGTAAGAAAGAAAATAAGGAAATAACATTGGTTTTTCTCAGATGATGTGATGGCTAAAAATAGAATAGAATATACAGAAACTTAGAAAAATTCAGAGTTCAGCAAGATTGCCAGTTGTAAGATCAACAGATAAAATTTGATAGATTTCTATATTCAGAAATAATAAATCAGAAAATATAATTTATAAAGAAAAATGTAACTTGTGTAACATAAAGAAAAATCTATAACTTACTTAGATACTCTACCAAAAGGTTATATATGCAATTTGTGAAGAAAATTATAATACTTTGTTGAAGAAAGTAAAAGGAAATTTATATACATAGAGGGCTACACCAACCATGTTTACAGATGACACAGTTTGCTGTAAATATTTAAGTGGTTCATTAAAAAGAAAGGGTAGAATGGCCTAGAATGGAGTTTAACCACAAAGAACTATGATCATACATATAAGGCAGAGTCTAATGTGTTTTTAAATGTTTCACTCTTAAATATGTAAGAAAAGCTAAGGATTACCATGTAGTCTTCCAATGTATGTAAGAAAGATATCAAAATATACAGAAATGGGTACAGATAATCTGGAAAACACATAAAAATTTCAAAGAAATTATAACTTATGTTAAAAAAAAGAAATTGTGGCACCCATTAAGAAAAAGAAGAGGATGCTACAGAAAAGAATTAATAGTTAATGAAAATTAAAGGTACAATAAGTGAAATAAAAAATTCAATAGTGAGTTTGAAAGGTAAAGAACTTTTCCACTAAGTAGAACATGACAAAAAAAAATTGATAGGAAAGATAAGAAAATTAGAGGGGGTGCCTGGGTGGTGGCTCAGTCAGTTAAGCGTCTACCTTCGGCTCAGGTCATAGATCTCAAGGTCCTGGGATGGAACTCTCTGTAGGGCTCCCTGCTCAGTGAGAGCCTGCTTCTCCCTTGTTCTCCCCTCCCCCAACCTGCTGGCTCCTGGTCTATCACAAATTGATAAATAAAATCTTAAAAAAATATATTAGAGAACTAACTCTGGAAGTACACTATTTAAATAGTAGAAATTTCAGAAAGAGAGCATAGATAATACATTGAGGAGGAAATTATCAAGGATGTAGTAAATGAAAATCATCCAAAAGTGAGGAATGTAAATTTCCATATTGAAAACGTTTATTGACTATTTAGCACAATTACATTCAGTAAACTTTATTCCTGAATATTTAAAAATAATTAGAAAAGTCGTATCAAGACCTTTAATCACACTATTTTAGAATACCAGAAGACCCTAAAAGCTACCCGAAATTAAAAAACAGGTCAGATACAAAGGATCTGAGTGGCTCAAAATAAATACTGGATACGAGAAAACAATGAAACAGACTTCTATTAGGAAAACAGTTCTACGCCCAGCCAAACTATCAATCAATGTAAGTTCAGAATAAGATATTTTCAGACATAAAGTCTTTAAAAATTTATTTCCTGTGCAGCACTTCTTAAGAACCTAAAGAAGAATGTGTTCCTATCAAAATAAGTAAATAAACCAAGAATGAGGAAGATCTAAGATCCAAGAAACAGGATACAGCATAGAAGAAAGTAAAGAGGAATCTCAGGATGTCAAGTCTGTTGAAGGTTTAGAGAGAATCTGGTCCATATGATAGCCAGAAGGTAAGAGAGTTCCAGGAAGAGTAGAGGTATCTTTAGTTCAAAAATGGAACTAATAGGGACGCCTGGGTGGCTCAGTTGGTTAAGCAGCTGCCTTTGGCTCAGGTCATGATCCCAGTGTCCTGGGATCGAGTCCCACATCGGGCTCCTTGCTCGGCAGGGAGCCTGCTTCTCCCTCTGCCTCTGCCTACCACTCTGTCTGCCTGAGCTTGTGCTCTCTCTCTCTCTCTCTAATAAATAAATAAATAAAATCTTAAAAAAAAAATGGAACTAATAAATTTTCAGTATGACAGTGTAGAAAATTGAGTGGTGTTTTAATAAGATTGTGGAGGGTGTAGGAGCCATCAAATAGATTTAAAGAAATGAAATCAAATGAAATAGAAGACTAGTATTCTGTAATTCCAGGAAGAATCAGAAGAAACATGAGAAGAGGAATTAAGTCATAATATACTAAAGAGTAAAAAATATCTACATAGTTTAATAAAAAATATTCAATATATATACTATAAAAGTTGTGATATAGCAATTTTGAGAAAATGGGAAAAGAGGAAGAGGAAACCAGATTTTCATGTAACAAAATAATTAGGAGGAAGTCTGACATCATTGACAGTATGCATTAGATGTATATTATGTAGACATGTGGAGCAAATCCCAAAATAGCAAAAGCAGTAGAAAGTGATTGTTTTTGGGTAGTGGGATGGGGGTGGGGATGTGGGAGAATATTTTTGTTTATGTTATATACTGCATATGTTGTAGTGTCTCCAAATAGGGTCATTATTGGCATTTTGGGTGTCAATGCTTTTCTTCTGGGGGGCATCCTATGCATTGTAGGACATTTGGCTCACTTAATCTTTGGGTAGAGGATGGCAGTAGCCCCTCCTGGGACATGTGACTAATCTAAATCCTCCTACATTTTTCCTAAAGCCCTCTGAAGGAAAATGGCATTCCTTGTAGTTGAGAGATATTATCTTTCTTTGATAAAGATAAAACTAATTATAGAAAGAAATAGAACCTGTGGGATGTAGAGAAATGTATACTCAGAAGAAAATCTGTAATACTAAAATAACTTCACTATAAGAAACATAATAAATGGAAACAAATTAAACATTCACTTCAAGAAACTTGAAAAAATAAAAAAGAAAGAAAATAAAGAATAGATAGTTAAGATTTAAACAGAAATGAATGAGTTAGAAGAAAAAAGTAGATTTGATACATATAAGACCTAGCCCTTTGAAAAGATCAAAAGACAGGAACCTTCTGGCAATGTTAATCTAGGAAAAAACATCAGGAAAGTACAAATATATGGAAAATAAGTGGTGAAACTATAGATTAAAAGGATATTTTTAAAAAATGGGAATATAAATGCCAAATATATACATATTTGAACATTTTAATGAAACATGATTTTCTAGCACAATTAAAATTATAAAAAAATAATGAGGAAAAGGGAATCTTGAAAAGAAAAGAAGAAATGTGTTATATTCGAAACTTACCTTCAGGGGCGCCAGGGTGAATCAGTTGGTTGAATGTCTGTGTTTGGCTCAGGTCATGATCCCGGGGTCCTGGGATCGAGCCCAACATCAGGCTCTCTGCTCAGCGGAGAGCCTGCTTCTCCCTCTCCCTCTGCCTGCCACTCTGCCTACTTGTGTTATCTCTAAATCTGTCAATAAATAAATAAAAAATGTTAAGAAAAAAAAAAGTACTTTCAAGAAACCAAACACACATTTAGAAAAATACATTCAAAGTTTATATTACATAGAAGTTCTAGGAACCTCCAAGAAATAAATATTTCTACATCACTGGAACTATTCTATAAAAAGAATTGAAAGTTTTCCATATAACAATAATATGAAAATGGAAGGTGTGAGCATACACATGCAAATCCTGAAGACCAATTTAATTTATTTGCAAATAGAGAGTCAAATTTTAAATAAAATGTTGGCAAATTTTATCCAGCAGTAAAAAAAGGCACTAATAAGTTACACATTTTGTAATGACCTGCCATAAAGGAATGTTTCATCAGGAAATCTCTTAGTGGATTTTATCAAAAGATAAAATTTTTTTGTTAATCTCAATAAATAGTAGCAAATGCATTTAATGAATCACAACATACATTATTGATCCGTTGTTTTAAAACACTAGCAGGGACACTTCCTTGGCTTTTAAGGAATAGTATTAGCATTTTGAAACAGTTAAGTTCCCTGTATTATTGTTTTGAGCTAACATTTTGTTATTAATGCTCAGTTTTATCACACTGTGTTCTGAGAGGCCATGTTCTAAAGTCCACTGTGTCTTAAATTAATATAGCTACTCTAGATAAGATTATGGTTTACATGGCATATCTTTCTCTAGCCCCTTGCTTTAATCTGTCTGAGTTTTGATATTTAAAGATTTAAAGTGAGTTACTTGTAGACAACTATAGCTCAGTCTTATTTTTATCCACTTTGACAATTCCTTTCTTTTAATTGTTGTATTCAGACCATTCACATTGAAAGTGATTACTGATGTGGCTGGATTGTGCTTGTTATGATTTGCTATTTGTTGTGCTTGTTCATTGTTTCTTCTTTCACCATCTTCTTGTGCTATCTCCGTTTTAATGGGCCTTTTTTGGTGGTCCATTTTATCTCCTCTCTTAGCATATCATTTAGGCTTCTTTTTAAAAACTTTTTATGGTTGCCATAGAGTTCAAAATATGCATTTTTATCTAATCTAAATCCATCTGCAGATCACACAGTAGTGTTTTAGGTGCAGCGCACGTACCTACCTAACAGAGTATTCCTAGTTCCTCCCTCCAGCCTCTTATGTTCATTTCACTTTTCCATGTGGAATAATCATCTGATACATTGTTACTATTATTACTTTAAACTATAGGGACACCTGGGTGGCTCAGTGTGTTAAGCCTCTACCTTCAGTTCAAGTCATGATCCCAGGGTCCTTGGAGTCCCAGGACCTGATCTTGCTCAGAGGGGAACCTGCTTCTCCCTCTGCCTGCCACTCCCCCTGCTTGTGTTCTCTCTCTTAAATAAACAAATAAAATCTTAAAAAACAAAACAAAACGAAAAAACCAAACCCAACAGCAAATTATCTTTTAAATCAATTAAAAATAAAATATTTTATTTTACCTTAATGTATTCCTGTTTTTCTTTTTTAAATAGATCTGAATTTCTGACCTATATTATTTTCCTTCTCCCTGAAGAACTTCTTTTAATATTTCTTGCAGGACAGGTCTGTTGCTGATGATTTCTCTGTTTCTGTTTGTCTGAGAAATTGTTTCTCTTTCACTTTTTTTTTCTCTTTCATTTTCTTTTCTCTTTTTAAAGATAATATTGCTGCATGCAGAATTCTAGAATGGTGTATTTTTCTTTCAGCACCTTAAATATTTCACTGTATTCTTTTTTTTGACTTGCGTGGTTTATGATGAGAATTCTGCTGTGATTCTTCTTTTCTTCCTCTATAGGTAAGGTATTCCCATTCCCTGAGCTTCTTTTAGTAGTTTGTCTTTGATTTTCTGCAGTTTGAAAATGATATGCCTCAGTATTTTGATGTTTATCCTGTTAGATGTCTCTGACTTTCTTTAGTTTATGATCTGGTTATCAGTCACTAATTTGGGAAAATTATCAGACATTATTACTTCCAATATTTATTCCAGAATATTTCCATTCTACTTTTTTTTCTTAATGTTGTATTCCAAATATGTACAATGTATGCCTTTTGGAATTTACTATAGTTCTTGAATATCCTATCTCATCTTTTTCATTTTTTTCTTCTTTGCATTTCAGTTTGAATGTTTCTATTCACATATCTTCTAGCTCACTGATTCTTTCCTTGTCTGTGTCCAGTCTACTAATGAGCTCATCAAAAACATTCTTTGTTTCTATTAGAATATTTTTGATTTCCAGCATTTCCTTTTGATTTTTAGAGTTTCCATCTCTGTGCTACATTGCTTATTTGTTTTTGCATGTTTTCTGTTTTCTATTAGATTCCTTAATAGTTATAGTTACTTAATAGTATTAGAATATAAGTAATACTATTAAGTATTAATACTATATTGTAAATATAATATTGATAAATATATTATCTATATATTTAATTAAATATATTTAATTATAAATATTAAATATAATATTTATATATATAATATTTATAATAAATATAACTATATTATAAATATTAATACTATTATAAGGAATACTATTAAGTATAGAATTAAGTATTATTATAGTATTAAGTAATAGAATACTTAATAGTATTCCTTCATAGTTATTTTAAATACTCTAATATTAGAAGAACTGTGTCATATCTGAGTCTGGTTTTGAATCTTTAGACTGTGTTTTTTACTTTCAGTATGCCTTGTGTTATTATTATTAATTATTATTTATATATACATATATATTTTAACCTTGACATGATGTATTGGGTAATAAGAACTGTGGTAAATGGCCACTGGTATGAGCTGTCATGTTGTTTATCTGGCTAAGAGACAGGATATGTTTAAAGTTTATTGTAGGGGTCAGTGGCTTCAGGTTCCTCCAATGTCCTTGTTCTGGTCTTCCCTTTGTCTTCAGGGTTCTCTAAGAACTCTTCCTAAAGTAGAATCTGTGCCTTATAGCACTTTGGGCTGTCGTACACTATCCTTACATTGAAGCCCTGTTTTAACATGGTGTTTTGGTGTGAGTGAGAGGAAGTATTTTATAATCTTAAGATTAAATTTCAGTCTTTTAATGGGTGGATGTCCTTGGGCTGTGAACTTCACTCCTGTTCAGAAATCTTTCCCTCCACCTAGGTGAAACAGAAGGGTGAGAAGAGACTGGAAAAAAATACTTGGCCTTCCTCCAGATGAATAAGGCTCTGCTAAAGTCCTTTCCCTTTGTTATGGAGACTATTCTGGCATATTTCAATATGACTATTCTCCCTTCCTTCCACCAGGGACATGTGGA
>ML105735.1:9371-39628 GCA_003697995.1 Taxidea taxus jeffersonii | reverse complement strand
AAAAAAAAAAATGAAATCACGGAAGTTTCCTTCCATAATTCCTAGCTAGTTGGTATATTATTTTTTTAATTTTTTCCATGCACATGAAGGTATCTTGTGGGAAATGACTATCGTTATTTTTCCATTGCTGCAATATTTGTACAAGAATGCATCTCATTTGGGCCTCCCTTCTTCTTGGCATTTTTCTTTTTTTACCCATCTTGTGGTTATCCATTTATTTGATCAGCAACTATTTACTGTCCATCTACTTTTTAAAACCATGTACAAGAAATAAAAGGAGAAAGCCACAGCCCCGCTCCCACTAAAAGTTCATTAAATGGTAAGGAAGATAAAACATCAGACAAATGCATCCATTTAATTAAGTGAGTTAAATAGCTGGCAATATATATAGTGGAGGCTGCCTACCTAAGCCAAGATGAATTGGGAGGAGGGGACCGTTCTGAACTAAATTGTTAAGAACTAACAGAAATATATTTTAGGCAGAGAACTGGGAAAAGGGGTCCTAACAGAGAAAAACATTGGGGGTAAAGACATAAAGACAGAACCAATATGGTGCATTCAAGGAAAGATACATGTCTCCTCTAGCTGCAGAGAAGTGCCTTTGGGTCCAAGATGGACATGAGAAGAATAAAGAATAAGAACCAAATCTTGACTACCCTTATTCTGAAGGCAATGAGAAGCCCTGCAGTGACAAGATTCACTTTCATGCTTGCATTTTCTTAAGTCAAAGTTGTATTGAATCTCCAAGGCATCCCCTACCTAGCAGAAAGCTGTGCTGCATGCCCTGAGGGGTATGTGGTTTCTATAAGTCTCCCTTCTTCTTCTTCCCGAAGGTGTGGGCTGTCAGGTTGTCCTCATTGTCTACTCCTTGGAAATATAGTCAGTAATTCTGCAGAAGAGAGCCAAGGAAGTAGCTCTACAAGATTGACAATCATCTGCCATTTTTCCATTTCCCTCTGTTCTTTTATAACTGCTCTAGGGACGTTTTGTTACAAAAGGAAAAGAGATTTAGCAAGACAGGAGAGAAAGGAGACTCCAGTAGTCCCCACCCCTTATCCACAGTTGTGCTTTTTAGGGTTTCTGACCTATCACCAGGATGTCAAAAGTAGCACAACACTGCATCACAATGTCTGTGTCCTTTGCCTCACTGTGTCTCCTCACATAGGCATTTTGTCATCTCACATCAGCACAAAAAGAAGGATGAATACAGGACAATGATATATTTTGAGAGGGAGAGAGAAAACCACAGTCACATGACTTTTATTACAGTTATTGTTATATTTTTTATCTTATTATCATCCATTGTTAATCTCCTACTGTACCTAATTTATAAATTAAACTTGATCATAGGTATGCATATAGAGGGAAGAAAACAGTGTATATAGGGTTCAGTACCTTCCACAGCATCAGACATCACTGGGGGTCTTGGAATGCATCCCCCACAGATAAAGGGGAATTACTGTAATTAAAGAGGGGATAAAAGAGATACCAAAAAATATCAACTTGAGATTAAGATAATAGAGAGTTGGAACTGAGAAAAGAGAAGAAAAATCAAGTAGAAAGAAGTGAGGGATAGTAAATGAGATTTGGCAGGTAATCAGTATAACATTTGTGGCCAGGTGGCTGGCAGAAAGAAAAGAACAAAGCAAGCCAACAAAAGAAAGATTAATAAAGGAGTATAAATATAATGGTGGTAAAGAACATTTTATTACAATACATTATTAATTTATACTGCATTATTTAATACATGGCCCATAGCACATATAGCACTTAGATACTCTTTCAGTGGGTGTTATGGCTCTAACATAAAAGGGAAATCAGAGAATGGATATTTTGCCTTGTATCTACAAAGGTCAAATGAACACAGAGGTGAAGAGTGTCTGCTAGTGCCTGAGTGCTCAGTGCTGATATGGAACACCCCTATTTCCTCACTTCTTCTTTATAGTTACCCACATGGGCTTCTCAGCAAATGTTTGTGGCTGGGGGTGAAATGATGAATGGGAAGCCACAAAGTAAATCAATAGTAAATATGTAAATAGAACTCTGGACTCATGACTTGAATTTTTAATCATGGCTACATAAAGTTGTTCTCAATGCATGAAATGTGGTAAAATCACTTGGGGGGAAACTTCTCCCTGCTTCCTCATGAATCAGTACTTTAATCCAGGGTACAGTTTCTCAACTATGGCACCGTAGACACTTGGGGCCAGGGATTTCTTTGCTTGAGGAGGGGTTCTGTGAATCTTAGGATAGTAACAGCATCTCTGAGCCCTACCTACTAGATGCCAGCAGAATGACAACCAAAAATATCTCCAGATATTGCCAAATGTTCTCTGAGGGGTAAAATCACCCCCTACTGAAAATCAGTGGGCTGGTAGGAATGGCAGTAGATCAGGCTGTCCCAGGAACCAGACCTAGTTCCAGAACTAAGTGTGCAACTTGAGACAAGCCATTTTTCTTTCATGTCACTTCCTCATCTGTCTAGTGACAAACATTGTCTCACTGACCAAGCTCTACCCAGGCTCCCCAAACTCTTTTCCAACTACTCCTGACTTTTGGACGTCTGTGTTCCTCTCCTCATTGTCCAATTGAACTCACACCCTCAAGATTTGCTCATCTTCAGTGTCTGTTAGGTGTTCTTCACCCTCACCACTCCCAAGGCAATGTCTGATCACTATGACTTACCCTCAGCAAGAATCCTGTTAGATCTCTTGAGACAGAATCTCCCTACCCCTGAAATTTCCTCATTAATTTCCCTTCACTGACCCTCACCTTGCCACTTGACTATGAATTCCCCCTTGCAGATGCTGCAAACTCATTATAACATTCCATACAGATGCCCTCTTACCTACCGTGATGAATAAAGTCTTCTAAGCTATGTTTTTTTTTAAGATTTTATTTATTTCTTTGACAGACAGATCACAAGTAGGCAGAGAGGCAGGCAGAGAGAGAGAGAAAGGGAAGCAGGCTCCCCACTGAGCAGAGAGCCCGATGCGGGGCTCGATCCCAGGACGCTGGGATCATGACCTGAGCCGAAGACAGAGGCCTTAACCCACTGAGCCACCCAGGTGCCCCCTAAGCTATATTTTAACAGGGGCCATTGAATAATTCCTCTTTGACACTAGTTTTTAAATGGCCAGGATGCATTAGATGTGAATCTTAACCAAAGGAGAAGTAAAGTTAAGAAGTTTGTCAAAACAGCTGGAAAGATGTGGATCTATAGCAATCATTGATGTAGAGAGTTTGGTGGAGACCAGAATCATGGATAGGAATAAAAGTTATAGCTGGGAGGTTGGGATCTTAAAGCAAATAGTGAATAGCCAAGTGAATATGGAAGATGAAGGATGAGGAGGAAGACTGATGGCAGTGGAGCCAGTGTGGAGAGGAATCAGATTCAGGGAAAGAAGAGGAGAGAGAGAATATGGTTCAGTTAAAGCTAAGGCCAGGGCACCACACATGTGGCCAGAGCAGCTTGTTTATGCAGAGCCTCACACCTGCTCTGAAGGTCATCATGACGGGTGACAGAGGTACAGATTAGAGAATGCTCACCCTTAGTGTCTCAGGTGTCATACTTGCATTTCATGGTTCACTTCAAAAAGTATTTATTAAACTTAAGGTCCTGGTCTGGGCATTTGATTATCTCAGGCTATTTTTTTTAATATTCCCAACATCTGATTCCCTTATTTGCAAACATTGAGATAATCCCTTTTGAATACTCTGATGTATCTGAAACAAGCTACAACAGATCTTGAATCATGATAGGTTTCTAATAAAACCTATCTTATATCCTTTCTTTCTCCTTTCTTGGGAAGCACAAATGTAAATAAAACATAATACTTTCTTCTAGTAAAGAAGGAGGGGTTGTGGAAAGAAAGGGTGGTTAAGTGTTTTCCTAGCACACCACACACATATACATTCAATCTTCACACAGTCGTGTGAAGTATTATTATCCTATGTTAATGGACAAGAAAAGTCAGATTTGAAGGGAGAAAATAAGTTATCTAATATCAATGTGAATAGTTACATGAGTTAAAGTCACACTGGGTAGGTGACCTCAGAGTCCACACACACACACACACACACACACACAGCATGTCTCTACTCTTAACAACTACCCTGGTAAAATCAAGAGGGCAAATATTATTTGTAAAAAATAAACACATTATAAAAATACAAAATGTTATTATTACTTCAGAGTCATGAAGAGGAAAACAGAACTGACAGCTGGGAACAAAGTTGGCATCCCCAATATATCATATCTGAGAATTTTAGAGGAAGTTTTGCTATTCTGTTAGCTGTGGGAGTAGCCAAATGATTCCAAAAACATGAAATGAAACAGGTATCAAGTATTTGGAAAGCCTCCAAACTTGGCAAAGGGATTGGCAAGTATTTTTAAATTCAGACTTTCATTCCAACTTTGCTAACTGAAGAATGTGGACAAGATTGCAATGGATGAAAATATCATAATACTTGTTTTCTGTATTTAAAATGCACAGAGTAATTTCTGAATCCATAATACTTTCACAAAAATCCAAGTCAACTATTCCGTCTAGTAGATGGAAGCAATTACTTATTTCCTATGAATGAGAGAAATGCACTTGCATGAACAGGACAAGGTGCCCTATCAGGTGGTAAGAAAGAAAAAGAAATCTTTCTTCATCATAGCTACTATAATATAACATTCTCCGAAAACTTCTTTTCTCTTTACCCAGAACAACCAAAAAAATGATAATATAAAAAAATGAAAAAGATAATCAGTGAGCCCTTTTTGCATGGAAATATTTGAAGCTCATATATCATAAGTCAAATGTTTGGTCTTTTCTTCTATTGTCTTCCTTGGGAAAGAGGAAAAGTTGAATGAATCTGCAGTTGCTTAAAATCATGCCACTTTAAATTGCCATATCTTAGTCTTTGATGTTTTATCAGTGCCATGCATTGCAGAAAAAAATGGTCCTTAATAGGACAGTATTTAAAGTAAGAAGGCACAACCTTGTCATTATTACCAGCACAATGGAAAGGCTCACTGGAATCAGCCATCCAAGCTATGGAAGAGGGTTGAAGTTAATTACACCACCTTAGACAATAAGTTGGTCTT
The DNA here is from genome assembly GCA_003697995.1 of Taxidea taxus jeffersonii. Taxonomy (NCBI): domain Eukaryota; kingdom Metazoa; phylum Chordata; class Mammalia; order Carnivora; family Mustelidae; genus Taxidea; species Taxidea taxus. The sequence continues at coordinate 34,533 of ML105735.1, read as the reverse complement.
TGTGGTTCCAGTTATCTCTGCACACAGTTGGCTCTATTTTTTTGTTGTTGTGTAATGTCCCATTAATCACAGTTACATTTGTTCCCTGCTGTGTGATTCATCATCCTTTCCCCCTGAAAGGACTTCCTTTCTCCAGGACTCAAGATAAACCACTAATTTAAAGTGGCAGTGGCCAACCTTGCCTATCACAATGCGTTCTTTGAATGAGAAGGGTCAATGGCAACATGTACAGACTCTAGGAGCTTGAGTCGATTCAAATTATCCCCAGTGATTGGGTTCAGGCACTGGGACAGAGATCAGGTGTGACAATTACAGGATGAACTCTTGAAATGGAGCTGAAGGTGCGTTTGCCTTTGGAACTTTTCCAAGCATGATTTATTTGAAAAAGATGACAAAGTGAAGTATGTTGGAGAAGAAGCAAAGTGTAGTGGGGAAAACACTAGGCTCAATGTTGGGAAATATGCTCTAACTTTTGCTTTGAAACAAAATATCTGTGTGACCTTGAGCAAGTCATTTCATCACCCTGGGTTTCATTGTCTTAATAAAAATAAAGAAACCAAGAACTTGGAACAGGTGACATGTCTCATTTGGTATTGTGAGGCTTCCTTTTGATAAGAATTTCAACAAATGTATCATATAACACATTTTTAAATGTTTTTAAAGATTACAGATTATGATTTGGGGGATAAATAGATTTCTGGTGTGAGTTACATCTCCTTCCCTTTGTGGAGACCAGAATTCAGCTTTCAAAAATTGGTGTCCCACAGGAGGAGAGAGTATCTTTATGTAAGTCAGTGTTTATTTTATTTTCATCAGCTAGTTATCCTAACTTTGCCAAAGAACTGCAAATCCTTCTTAAACTCTCTGGTTAATTATTTTATGCAAGTTAGCAGCCGAAGGAAGAAGCTGCTTGTCTGATTCCCTCCAAGGCATTCCTTGAGTTTGGGTACAAAAGGCCCATTGCATAACACAAGTTGTTAATACCAAAAAAAGAAATTTCTAGAGACCTGGACTATTGATGGAAAATTTGAAATTGCAAACCAATTATTATCTTAAGATTAATATTGTCATATAAATATGATTTATAGATAATCATTTTTGTCATATCAATTCTTCCTCTCAAGATGAGGCATTGCAAAAATATCGCCCCTCTAATTCTGTCTCCTGTGCTGGTCTAATTCACTCATTTGTTATAGTACAGACCACCATTTTCACTATGTTTCTTTCTACCTTAGTGCACTTCTTAAAAACAGGGTCTGGACATTATACCTTTGTGAAAACTCAGTTCATGCTAGAACATGGCCTTTGTGAAAACTCAGTTCATGCAGTTCATGGTTCCTAGACAGGGCATTTAATAAGTGTTCCTGGCAAAAATGTATTGTCCAGGGCAGTGTTGATAAAGAAGTACATATTTTCCAGCCCTCCAGCCCTTCCCTCAGATCTTCAGAGAAGCTCTTAATTGTCACTTGTTTGATTTCAGGGAACTAATAATAGCTACAATCATATATTGTCTAAGATGTGCTCTGGGCCAAACGAACCTCATTTCTAACTTCATAACATGTGCACAATCTAGCCACTCCCACCTCCCTTTTATATCTGAGAACACTGAGGCTTGGAGATGCTAAATCATGTGCACAGAAACATAGACCCACTAGACAGAGGGTTGAGGACCACACCCAAGTTATTGGTCCCCAATGCCTATGTGCATTCCATTACTTAGTGCTTGCTAAAGTATATTAACCAGTAGACTTATGATTACCTGGAATCAGAGACTTAATCTATGTGGACCTTTGAGGAAATCATTTGGCATGACTCTTTCTTATAGCCAATATGTCAGGTACCATAAGTTTTTAAATTAAGAACTGATTAAGATGAAAGAGAACATGGGGAACGTTTAGGCCAAACAATAATGGGCTGCATGCAGCATTTAAAAACAAATCTGTACCTTCAGAAAGATCACTGCTTCTCAATCGGGGCAATTTTGTGCCTCACAAGACATTTGGGAATGTCTGGGAGCATTTTTTTAGTTATGGCAACTGGGGAATGAATGCTACTGGCATCCAGGGTGTAAAGCCAAAGATGCTGCTAAAATATTCTGTAAGGCACAAGGCAGTGGATTATCTGGCCCAAAATGTCAACTTGTGCCAAAGTGGAAAAAACCTGTCATAGATAGTAATGAACTAGAAAATGTAATTGGAGAAAATTGGGCTCACATTAAGAATAACAACAAAAGCTGTATATATAGAGAGAAAAATATAAGAAATATGCACACTTGGAGCATCTGAGTGGCTCAGGTTCCCACCCCAGGTTATTTGCTCAGCAGGGAGCCTGTTTCTCCTTCTCCCTGTGCTGTTCCCCCTACTTATGCTTGCTTACTCTCCCTCTCTCTCTCTTTCTCTGCCTCTCTCTCTCTCCCTCTGTCAAATTAATAAATAAAGTCTTTTAAAAAAAAGAAAATGAAAACTTCATTTTGGAAAAAGATAGAATTTTTGCATAAGATGTAGTTATAAAAAATAAACAGGGAAACAATGTATCCAATTCTAGGCTAGAGAAATTTAACACAATAGCCCCCTTCTTATCTGTGGTTCTACTTCCTGTGGTTTCAGTGACCTGTGGTCAACTGCCCTCCAGAAGTAGATGATCCTCCTTCTGACATATAGTCAGAGGGTCCATGGTGGCCTAACATTATGTCATAGTGCCTGCATTATTCCCCTCACTTCATTGCCTCACACAGACATTTTATCATCTCATATCATCACAAGAAGAAGGGTGAATACAGCATATTTTGAGAGAGATACCACATCATGTAACTTTTATTACAATATATTATTATAATTATTCTATTTGATTAATTATTGTTAATGTCTTACTATGTCTAATTTATAAAGTAAACTTTGTCATACGTATATCCATACAGGAAAAAAACACAGTATTACAGGGATGGTACTATCCTCGGCTTCAGGGATCCACTGGGGGTCTTGGAACATATCTGCCATGAATAAAAGGGGACTATTGTAATGTAAATATGGCAATTACTCATAAATTAATCTCCACAGCCAATGAGATCCCATAATATTTTTTGCCGAAACAGTAAAATAACATAGGGCAGAAGTATGTGTGGCAGCAAGGTTATTGTGCTAGAGATAGAACTTCTGGGATCTTGCAGAACATTGTAAAAACTTAAACTTTTCCCTTAATGAGAAAAGCCATCACAGAAAGATTTCAACAGGACGGACTGTTTTCAAGTCTCCATCAGACAACTGTGTGGAAATAGTTTGCGTGTCTATGTTGTGAAAGGAGCCTTCAGGGCTGACCACAAGGACGTATTAGTGGGCATATTAGCAGAATCTGTGAGAGATGGTGATCTCTGTTTTCAGATAAGGACAATGAGGATTTTATGGACATGGGTGTATGAAGAGAGGTCTGAGGTTAAAGCTATAACAACATTCACTTTGTGATGGGTTCTCTCTCAATGTGGGGAAAGAAATTAGTCAGGAGTGATTTTAAGGTGTTGGTCTGAACACTTGCTGTAGTTTCTGTCATTTGGTGACGTGGGCATAACTCAGGCAAAAGCAGATTTGAGTGCAAGTGGAAAAGAAACATAGGTTTGGGGAATGTTAGCTTTAGATGTATTAGACATTGGATAAATGTCACAGACATTTAGACCATAGGCATGAAGTTCACTGGAAAAAGTGGATTTGAGATCTACTTGGCATCATCAAGGTTAGGGTGGCACATAAAATCATGCAACCAATGGGGTAACCTAGAAGAAATCTGATGACAAAGAGCAGATCAAAGGGCTGAACCCTAAAACATTCTGCTGTTTAACGATCTGAGAAAAGAGAAAAATTTACTGAAAATTAGTGGCCCATGAGATTAGGAGACAAATTATTGAACCATAAAGATCAAAGTTTAAATAGTATATTTTATTACTTTCATTATAATTGATAAAACTCTTGCTAGCAATTAAACTACTTCCCAAGAGTAATAAAATACTTTAAATAAGCTTCAAAACTAAATGCCATTTAATTTACTATTTAAAAATCATATATGTGAAACATTCCCTAAAATGATAACTATTTCTGCTTGCATGTATTTGCAAAATTAAAAGAAAAGAAAAAAAAAAAACTGTAACCTGCAAAAGAGGAAATATTGAACATATTTTATTATACCAAGCTAATGGTAACTGTCAAATAGTATTTTTCAAGAATATTAAATAATCTAGATGAATCCAAATAATGTGGTAGTGGGGAGCAAAATAATGTATATAATATGACATAAATTTTGTTAAAAAAACTATAAATGCACACATACACATTTAAATTATAATATACATATAATGTTTGGTTATAAAGAAAGAAATTTGAGATGAAAACAAGGAAAATTTAACAGTGAAATTATGGGTGTCTAAAATTTTTCATATTTACATTTCTGGTATCTTACAAATTTTTGATGATCTGAATAAAATTTTATCAGAATTTTAATGTAACAACATTTTAAGATAATAACATATACTCAGTCATACAATGTATTACTTGTGGTTTGTTTTAAGTCTATAAAGATATTCATGCCATCAGCTTTAGATAATTCACACTGTGTTCCAGTTAATGCCCCATCTTTGAATAATCTCCTTATATTTCTAGTGTGGAACTCTGCTTACTGCCACCAGAGTTATAAAAGTTTCATGCGTCTTACACATTTTATGAAGAAATATTTCCTTAAGGGAGTTATCGCCTACACTTTGAGAAATGTTTTGAATGATGAAGTCACCCTTAGGGAATAAATACATAATGAAAGAGTAGAAATTGGTTTTGTATGCTGGCCACCAATACTTGGCTACATCAACTACTCAAGTCCTTCCACTTTGTACTGCTATAAAATTGTTTCATTGAAAAACAGTGGTCATTTTCCCACCCTTCCTTCCAAAAATAATTATTGCATTACTGATATGCGACAAGCACCAGTAGTTGTTGGTAATAGAACTGAATAAGATTTACTTTCTGCCTGCAGAAGAGAGACAAGCACATAGACAATTACAATACAGCACGTTAAGTGCTATATGCTACAGGCATATACAAGAGGCTTGGTATTAGAACATAGGTGCCTAAAGAGATTTAGGATAGAGGTGAGGGAGATCAAGAACACTTCTCTGAGGAAGAAAACATGAAATATGTTTCTTTCAGCAGAAACATGAAGGGCTGGTAGGAATTAGACATAGATTATAAGGAAGAGAATGGGCAGCGAGACAAGAACAAGGAGAAAGTTTCAGGTGACAGACAACATGTCTGTATTATGCTCGTAAGAGGGAAAAGAAAGTGCATATCATCATGACACACCAGGGCAAGATGGCGGAAGCAGTCTGACAATGGAAGTTATACATTCTGAACAAAGTTAGTGCAAAGAATTGTTGCAGTTATTACTGAGTTTTTATAGCATATATGTGAGATTCCAATTGGTATATATTTAATATGTATCCTTTCCTAAACATGCTATTCCTCATAGAGGTTAATTTGGATCATGCCAATTTATACATCACCCCCTTGTCACACACACTTAGGTAAATGTATTCTATTTGAGAGTAAGTACAAAAGTCATTTCACAAGGATATAGAATAGTTCAAGTTCACTTGGGAGACTGGATCTCCAAGGTCTCTGGTACTTTAATTCTGCACAAAAAGGTATATTCAAAATAAACAACAATAGCACACTGATTATAAAATGGCAGAAACACCACTTGAGTCACTTCAATCTGATCATTCCACATGAACATTTGGAATACTTATTTGTATTGAAAATAGTGAAACAATGGAAGTGTAATATTTTTACTTGGTAAATCCAATTCTAGCACATATATAAAATTATTGTGCTAAATGCAAATGAACAACTGAAATGAATTATTTTCAGATTGGCAATAATTTGTTTTAAAAGTGAAAAAAGAGGGGCGCCTGGGTCGTGCAATTGGTTAAACATCCAACTCTAGGTTTAGTCTCAGGTCACGATCTCAGGGTCATGAGATTGAACCCCACATCCGGCCCCATGCTGAGCAGGGAGTCTGCTTGAGATTTTCTCTCCCCCTTTCCCTTTACCCCTCCCTCTTGTGCTCTCTCTCTCTCTCTCTAAAAGTAAATAAATAAATCTTTAAAATAGGTGAAAAAAATAATGATTTTTAGTGGTCATTAACTATTACTGAAAACATTTAATTGTAAGGAGGAAATATGATGCTGAACTGAGGAAAAATGATTTCTGAGCAGTGTCAGTGAAAATGGCAGATTTCCAAAATTCACTGCTTTGTAAAGACAACACAAAACTGGCATAAATTGCCATAAACAAATTTTTAAGGACTCTGAAAATTAACCAAAAGGTTTCAAGAATTTAAGATTGTTTATTCAAGAAAAATGACTGATTCTTGGTATGAACCGTGAGAGTTGTGTTGTCCTAACTTGACCTTGTCTTATTTCCTGCTGTCCAATTCTATGACGACCTTAAAAATCAACAACTTGCTATCACAGTGGTAGAATGGGGTTGGAGTTCCTTCAAACCTCGTTCATGGAATTTTAACATTATTTCAACCATCTAGTGTTCTGCTTAAAGTCCCAATGTGCAACATCTTTATTTGACTTAACTCAGTGCTTATCCAGGGTGGGGGAAAAAAAGAAAAGCTTTTCTCTGGGGGCTGTCAAAAACAATCACAGGAAATTGTATAACTTCCTAAGGAAGTGCTCCTAAGTTTAACTTCATAGCTTCCTAAGGCAGCAGATAACAGTTGAGAGAAACAATAAGCTAGCTCAAAAGCTGAAGAGGAAACACTGGTGAGTAAGATAGGCATGGAACCTTGAAGAGCTTTGATATGTTTCTGGAAATGCCAAGTGCATGTGTAGGTATGGGTTCCTGCCCAGAGATTTCACATGCTCATTTGAAAGGGACGCTCAGCTGAAAGTGTTCCAGGTCTCATCCTTGCCTAAGTCTGAGACTCTGCACAAGTAGGAAGTTAATTATAAGGCAAATGTATCAATTGTCCATTAATTATCTATCTGAGTGTTTAAGGTATGTGCAAGCATGCATACGAAGCCCCTTGGCAAAACCTGGGAGACTCACTGGTTACTGGCATTTAAGGAAACTGTACAATCATTAACTGACTATTCAGTTAATAGAAGAGAAATTCAGTGAAAATACAGACTTTAAGGAATTAATTCAGAAAACTCACTGAACAAACAAAAAAAAACAAACAATAGCAAAAACAAATCTTGAGTAGGGGAGGGTCTGATTTACAAAATTGCTATCTTATATTATTTTAGAAGTCTGTTTTTTTTTAACAAAAACAATTGTGAGCTATAAAAGAAGCAGCAGCATATAGCCCATACACAAGGGAAAAAAATCAATCCATAGAAACTGTACCTGAGGAGGTCCAGGCAATGGATCACTAGAGAGACTTAAAATAGGGCTGTTTTAAATATTTTCCAAGAACCACATGTAACCTTATGTACAGAACTAGAGGAAAGTATGAGATAGATGTTTCATCAAACACAAACGTGAAACAAATGTTTCACGCACAAAAAAAAAAAAAAAAAAAAAGAAAGAAAAAAGCTAGGAAAAAAAAAGAAGGAACCAAACAGAAATCCTCAAATTGAAAACACAATAACTGAAATGAAATAATCACTAGAGGGAGTACACAACATAGTACAGCAGGCAAAAGAAAAGATCCAAAAGATCCACATACATGAAGATGTTATATGGAGATTGTCCAGTCTGAAGAACAGAAAGGGAAAAGAATGAAAGAGAAAAGAAAAGACTGGGAACCTATGTGACATCATCAAGCACATCACATTCACACAAAGGAAATCTGGGGTCTCATAGGACATGGAAAGAAGAAAGAAAAACTAGAAGTATGTGAAGAAATAAAGTCGACTTTCTACTTTTGATGAAAACCTACACATCCACAAAGGAATGAAATTCAGCTCATAAATCCGCACTAGGCACATCATAATCAGACAGAGGAATCAAAGACAGAAATTTCTGAAAGCAGCAAGAGAGAAGTACTTATTCACAAGGGTTCCTCAGTAAGATTAACAACTGATTTCTTCACAACAACAACCAAATGATGAAGGACAGAAGCCAATGTGATGTAATCAAAGTGCGGAAAAGAACATGTGAATTTTTTTTTACAGAATAGACCCTATATTAGCCATAAGAAAAATCAATAACTTAAGGAGGATTAAAGTCATACAAAGTATATTTTCCTACTAAAATTGCATGGAATTGGAATATAACAGATGGAAATTTAGGAAATTCACAAATATGTGAAAAATTAAACAGTGCACTCCTACATAACCAATGGGTCAAAAAAGAAATCAGGATGAATTTTGGAACACTGAAAAAAAAAATTAAAAAAAGAAGAAATCTAAAAGAAACTCGAAAATACATTAAGATGAATGAAGAAGGAAACATAACATATAAAATCTCATGGGCTATAATGAAAGCAGACTTTAAGTGGAAAATTTATAGGAATTTATGACTATATTAAAAATGATAAAAAAATACCTGTAATAGTTTTCTAATGCTGCCATGAGAACATGCCCAGGTGACTCAAACAACAAAAATGTTATTTTCTCAACAATTCTGGAGGCTAGAAGCCCAAGATCAAGGTATTCACATGGTTGTTTCCTTCCAAGTCCTCTCCCATTGCTTGTAGACAGCTACCTTTTCCCTGCATCTTCACATGGTATTCTCTATGGATTGTGTGTGTCCAAATTCCTTCTTCTTACAAGAATATCTGTCATACTGGATCAGGGCTCACCCTGATGACCCCATCTTAAGTTAATTACATCTTTAAAGACTTCTGTAAACACAGTCACATCTGAGGCAGATGGTGATGGGATTTCAACACAGAAATGTTTGGACCGGGGGTGCAAGGGTGGCTCAGTTGGTTTAGCATCCAACTCTTGATTTGACTCAGGTCATGATATCAGGGTTGTGGGACTGAAGCCCACACTGGGCTCCACAGGCTCCATGCTGAGTCCTGGAGCCTGCTTAAGATTCTTTCTCCCTCTCCCCCCACGTGACTGCTCTCTCTCTCAAAACAAAACAAAACTGAAAGAAATGTTTAGCCATGAAATTATTCAAATCAAACCTAACCTTCCATCTTAAGAAACTAGGAAAATAAGAATGAACTGGAGTCAAAGCCAGCAAACAGAAGGGAATGACAGTGATTAGAATGGAGATACGATAGAGAATAGCAAAACAGCAGAGCAAATCAACAAAACCAAAATTCAATTCCTTGAAAAGATTAGCAAATTGACAAGTTAGTTACACTAAGAAAAAAAAAAAAAGATGGAAGATTACTAAAATCAGGAATGAAAGATGATGCATTTTTAGCACCCTTACAGAAGGAGACAGGATAATAAGGTTTGTGAAAAGCAATCTTGTGATGCTTACTTGGCCCCAGGAACAACTCCTTATGTGGACATAACCTTCATGTCTGTGTTGTGCTTATTGCTGGCTTATTGAACATAGTGTGCTTATTGAGCATTTTTTTTTTCATTCTGGACTTGATGGAGACTGCTTCACTCCACTCACTGTCTGTGTGTCTAACAGCACCTGGCCAACCCCACTGCTATATCGGTTCTCGCTGGGAAGGTAAGGGCTTCTTTGGCTACAGCACAAAAGGGGCTCAGGCAGTACCATCCCCCTGCATCATCAGCTGCAATATGGGAGCCATTGGCCACGGAGACCAATTCTCATTATTAACGCTGATCTTGTTCTGTCCCTTCTAAGTGTTCCATCTAGTGTCTGTGTGAGTCGTGACTTTCTTGGTGACCTGACACCTGCAAACAATGCACTGTGTTGATATTCTGGGATTGCTGCTCCTTATGGTAAACAGGTGACACTTGCTCAACACAAGTAATACCATAAACATTTGGATGTCAACAAATTAGCACTAAAGTAAAAAGCACATATTCCTAGAAAAACACAAACCACCCAGACTAACTCAAGAATAAATAGAAAATCAAGACACTCTAACAAGCAAAAAGAGACAGTTATTCATCACAAACCTTTCTATAAGGAAAAGCCTCGGATCAGATGGCTTCACTGGTAAAATCTACCTAACATTTAAGGAAGAGTTAACATGAATCATTCACTAACTCCTCCAAAACATCAAAGAGAAGGTGAAGCTTTCCAACTTCTTCTGTGAAGTCAGGACCACTCTAAAACCAAAATGAGACAAACATCTCACATAAAAGGAAACTGAAGATCAATAGCTCTTACAAATATAGAAACAAATATTTTCAAAAAAATTAGCAGGAAACCAAACCTAGAAACACATGTAAAGAATCATACATCATGACCAAGTGGGATTTGTGTCAGGAATGAAAGGTTGGTTCAATATATGAAAGTCAATCCATGTAAGTCACCATGTTAATAGAAAAATGGATAAAACTAGCATGATCATGTTATAAATACACACAGAATAAGCATTTGGCAAAATCTAATACCCATTCCTGGCAATACTGCTCATTAAACTAGGAAAAAAAAGGAATTTTCTTGACCTGATAAGGGGCATCTATGAAAAATCCATAGTTAACATCAGACTTAACAGTAAAAGGTTGACATCTTTTCTCCATCATAAAGATCAAGACAAGGATTTCTGCTCCCATCACTTCTATGCTACCTTGTACTGTAAGTTCTAGGGAACAATTAGGCAAAGAAAATGAAACAAAACAAAACAAAATGAAACATCCAAATTGAAAAGGAGAAGGAAAACTCCTTTTATTCTCAGAAGCCATAATTTTTCATAGTCCTAAAAATCTGTAAAATAACTATCAATGCTAAATCTAAACAAATCTAGTAATGTTGAAACTATCAACATTAACAATCAGCTCTATTTCTACAGGCTAACAATAAATAATATATAAATTTAAATATATATCTAAATTTATAATATATAAATTTAAAATTTAAATCATTTACAAAAGCATCAAAGTGAATATAATACTTAAAAATGAATGTAACACAAAAATTGCAAAAGCTGTGCATTGAAAACTGCAAAGTGTCATTATGAGAAATCAGGGAAGATTTGAGTAGATGAGACAGCATCCATATGCATGAATTAGAATACTTAATATTATTAAGAAGACACTATTTTTTAAATTAACCTACAGATTGAGTACAATTCCTGTCAAAATTCTAGCTGTCTTCTTACCAAAAATTGTCAAGTTGATCCTAAAATACATATGTAAATGCAAGAGAACCAAAAAATGTCCATACGATCTTGAAAAAGAAAATTTAGTCGCAGGGTTCACACATTGCAATTTCAAAACTTACTACAAAGTTACAGCAATCAAGACTGTGTTGTACTGGCAAAAAAAAGTAAGTTTATAGACCAGTGGAATAGAATTGAGATTTCATGCTAAGCCCATACATTTAGGGTTAATTGACTTTTTATAAGGCTTCCAAGACAATACACTAAGAGAAATAATACCTTTTCAACAAATGATGCTTGCACAACTGGATAGCCACACACAAAGGCATGAAGTTGGACCTCCATTTCACTCTGTATACAAAAATTAAGTCAAATGTGTCAAAGACCTGAGGGTAAGAACTAAAACTACAATACAAAATTCTTCAGGAGAATATGGGAGTAAAGTTTTGTGACCTTGGGTTATAAAAATAATTTTTAAATATGACACCAAAAGCATCAGAAACAAAAAGAAAAAAATACTAGATAAATTTGGCTATAAAAAATTAAAATCTTATGTGCTTCAAAGGGTAACATCAAGAAAGCAAAAAGACAACAAACAAAATTGAAGACTATATTTGCAAAGTATATACTTAATGAACATCTGGTGTCCAGAATATATAAAGAACATTTAAAACTCAAGAATAAAAAGACAAATCACCTAATTAAAAACATGGGTAAATAGTTGAATAGACATTTCTCCAAAGAAGTTAAACAAACACCCAAGAACCACATGAAAGTATGTTTAACATCCTTAGTCACTATAGAAATTTAAATCAAAACCAAAATGAGATACCATTTCACACACACTTGAATGACTATAATCAACAAGACGGACAATAAAAAGTGTTGAAGAGGATGTAAAGAATTTAGAATGAAATGTGTAAAGACTTTTGAGATGAAAAATTATGCAGCTACTTTGGCAAACAGTTTGGCATTTCCTCAAAATACTACGAGTAGAGTTACTATCTCACAAAACAATTGCACTCCTAGGTATATACTCAAAATAAATGAAAATATATATCCACACCAAAACTTGTACACAGACATATAGCAGCATCATTTATAATACCCAAAAAGTGGAACTCTAGAGTTGATCAACTGAGTTATAAACAAAATATAAAAAATCCACAAAATGGAATATGATTCCTTTATAAAAAACAATAAAATACTGGTGCCTGCCACAAAACGGATGAATGATGAAGCTGTTATGCTAAGGGAAGTCAGACATAAAAGGTCACATCTGGTATGACTCCATTTACATACAATGTTCAGAATAAGCAAATCCTTAGTGACAAAATAGATTGGTTATTTTCAGGAGTTGGGAGAGGGAGGGTTGAGGTGTGACTACTAGTAAGTACATAATTTGTTTTCAGAGCAATGAAAATTTTCCAGAATTAGATTATGGTGATGGTTGTACTTTAAAAGGGTGAATATTAATATGTGGTAGCTTAAAGAGACTGAAAAGAAAATGATCTGTCCCACATGTTAAATACTCTAGGAATGCCATGGATACCCCCATGTGATCTGTCATATCATGCCCCAACCTGATTTTCTCTTCTCTTGCTTCTATTGGCTTTGAACTCTCAACAGACTTTCTTAAGGACAGTTACCATTTGCTTATGGAATACACAATGTGGATACACACTAATAGATAGACAATGAGTTGTCCAGGGAAAATGTGTTTATTTTTATTGGAAATAATGAAGAAATTCCAATTGTTCAAACCATAAGATCTTCCTTGTTGGAGCCAACTTCCACCTAGGCTCCTACCCTATCATGTTCCATGAACTTGGTTGACCATAATAAGCCAGTAGGGTCAATTTTTCAGATACTCTCAGCACATGCTTCTCTAGATGACACAGAATACCTCAACTGTTGTTCTTAATTTGTTGGGCTCACAGTTACCAAGTGTAGTTATTAACCTAAAATAATCTAAAGTAAATGTCACTATAACCTGATTCATAATTATATCAGAATTGAGGATAGGAGATTGAAATTAAGTTTAAAATCAATATAAGAAGTAAAGCATAGGGGATACAATCAATAATATTATAATAATTTTGAATGGTGACAGACACTGACCACACTTATCATGATCACTATACATTGTACATAACTGTCAAATCACTATGTCCTACACTTAGAACTAATATAATATTGATATCAACTATACTTTTTTAAAAATGTTTAAATCAATGAATCTCCTATCATTATGTGATTTTTCTTGGTAAATAACAGAAACAATTTATGTGGGACAGTATAGTCCATGAATGGTAAAAGCTTATGAATGGGAGATCCCAATGAGAGATCTGTGTGATGTATTCAAGAAATTTGGTTTGCACTTTTACTGCACATCAGTTTGAAAGGTGTCATGTGTGTGGGTGTGTGTGAGTTTACACACTCTCGATGGCTACAGGGTATGAAATTATATACTTAGAGTGGTTGTAGCCATCAGCAATGTAAAGTTTAATCATTTTGATTACTGCTTCTGTAAGCTTTCATTAGGTTATACTGTGATAATAAACCACAATCCTATATCTCAATAGCCTCCAACAAACAAAGGTTTATTTTTTTCCTGTTTTACATGCCAGCAGCTGCAGGTTGCTGTGGCTCAGCTCAGAGCCTCTATCCACGTCACAAGTCAGCTTTAAGAATCAGCCCTTGACTTGACCTTATGATAAAAAGAAAGGAAACAACATCCAAACCATATAGAGATCTTACAGCTTCTGTTTGAATGGGACAAGGTCACTATCTTTGTCTTTCTACTGCACACAGAAAGTCATAGGGTCAATCTTGACATCCGTGATGTGCAGCTATCTCTATATACTGGAGTGGTATCAGAAGTCACATGGCAACACGACAAATTGCTAATTCTCTTACAGAAGGAGAGAAAAAATACGAAAAATAAACTATTTATGACATTCATGTTATGATCTCTAGAGGAATCAGTCTTGTACTTACTTTTCTGCCTTTCAGATACTACCTCCCTGTCTAATAACCTCCTGTGTCTCAATGCCTGGCAACTCACATGAATTCCCCACAAACAAGTCTCTTGATCTTCTTTTCCCAGTGAAGGTATTTGGTACCTTCTTTGTCATTCCATATAGTTTCCCCCCCCAAAAGGCTCTATTATAAAAATTAATAATATTCTACCATGATTTTTTTTTAATATTTTGGTTTTTCTATTACTTCTCTCTAACTATAAGCTACTCAAGACTGAAAGTATATTGAGTTCGCTTTGTTACTTGGATTCTGAAACCGTAAGCGCTTGGTGAGTATTTGATAAGTTAGTGACAGAACACTCTCAAGATCTATTACTAAGTGGGACACTTTGCATCTTATTTGATGACATCATTTTCCCTCCTTCCCTGCCTCCTTTCCAAATTTTGTTTTAGTTGAGTGTTTTCTATTCACTCAACAATGCAGTATGAAAAAAAAACCCTAATGAATAAAGCATTGTTTGTATCATTCAGAGAACCAATCACTAGAAGACAGAAAAACTTGAATAAAGAGTCAGATCACCTTAAGTAATGTCCAGATTGATGGCACCAACATGAAGTTGAAACCTGGCAGCAGCCTCTGTATCTTACCAGCAATTCGATTGCAGGGCTTTCGGTATTCCAATTCAGGGACTTTTGAATGGCATTATCTTAATTGTAGAATGTAGAAGGGAATTCTGAACAAATTACCTCTATGTCAAAATTATCTGGTCATGTTTTATGGTTGACACACTTTCTTTTATTTTTCAGAGAGCTGTCCTTCGTGGCTCATGCAAGACAATCTTTTCCTCATAAGTCTATATTTTTATGGTTTTTAAATCGGACTGCTGACGTTTAAACAACTCTCATCTTATTATTATCTCAACATTCATCAAATCACCTTTATCACCTTGTCGTCTTGACCCCAATATATTACCATTATCACTAATGTGTTGGTTGTTAATTAATTAGTAAGTTATACTATAAATGTTAACAATGCACCATACCCCACAGGGATATGGATGTGGTTAAAATAAGAACTAGTCATCGGAATTAAAATACTTACTGGTTGAGATAGGGAGGAAAAGCAGGAACACTTTTTCTATACAACCAAATTTCTATGAGAACAAAAATACCTTTGTAGTAACAGGTTTTTGAGATAATAAAATATCTACAAGTTTTGGCACTCTGTTCAGAACAAACAAATCCACAGAAGATAAGGTAAAGAGCTAATTTTTGGTGGTATAACAAAGTTTGATCTCTTCTTTGGTGATTTTTGGTGGTATAACAAAGTTTGATCTTTCTCCAGGATATAGGTTGATTCAGTTAGTTCATAATCCAATCATCCAACATTTCAGATGCTTTTGAGGAAAACAATCAGCTCAGTTCCCTGAAATGATTACATTACTGTCATGGAAGGGAACTCTACTCTTTCCACAACTCTTTTTACTCCTTCTGATTGTAGAAAGAATGTTGTGTGGATTCTTCATGTCATGCTTCAGAAGAAAATTTAAATAATTGTCACCTCCCAGAGACCACGAATAAACTGTAAGGAAGCTGGAAATGTGCTATTGGAGCAGGATATTAGTTACTAATTGCTGCATAACAAGTTAATACAGAACTTAGAAGCATGAAATGGCAATACATTTATTATCCCACACAGTGTGTGGGTGGGAAATTTGGAAGTGATTTAACTGAGTGTCTCTGGCTTAAGGTCTTTTATTAGGTTACATTCAAGATATTCCCCTAGACTTGTCATCTGAAGGCTTGACTGGATTGGAGGATCCTGTTCCAAGATGGTGTTCTCACATGGCTGGCAGTACATACTAGCTGTTGACAAGAGGTGTCAATTCCTCCCAAAATATCCCTCTTCATAGGACTGTTTGAGTGTTCCTATGGACCTGGTTTTCCCCAGAGCAAGTGATCTGAGAAAAAGTATGACAGACCATTTCAAAGACTATGCCTACCAAATTGCCTAAATTAAGTCTTTAGGCTAGAGTCTGTTAACTTCAACACTATTGGCATTTTGAGCCAGTTAATTATTTATTTGGGTGGGGGGGAAGTACATCAAAGGGTGTTTAAACATCATTCTTGGCTTCTACCTACTAAATGCCAGTAGTACCCCTCCCCAGTTGTGACTACTAAAAAAGTCTTCAAAGGGCAAATGGTCCCCACTAAGTACCAATGAAATTCTGAGCACAGCCAAGCTCTCAACTAGTTCTAGAAGAAACTACAGTTAGCAAAGATGACAATCAGGTTAAAAAAAAAAAAAAACTTTTAAAAGAGAAGAAAAAGATCTTCTCTTGAGTCTACACAGTTTCACTCCAGACTCCAAATTGAAACCTGATACTAAATCATATACAAATATTAACTGATTACTTCTTGTGGTCTGAGAAAATGACAGGTCTGGAGGACAACAAATTAATGGGATGTGGTGACAGTTATAAAGAAATTGCCCTTTTCAGTTTTTCTTCTAAAGTTTTCCTTCTCTTATCGGTCATATTAGCCAAAAACTCAATAGGCTACTTTAGGTAAGAAAAATAAAATCATTAAAGAGAAATAATTTTCAACAACACACTTAACCAGAATATATTATTCCCTGTTTATAGTCCAAATTCTCCTCTCAATAACTGTTTTTGTCGGAGGCTTTTATACCCAGCCTCAGGATTCAAAGTATAATAAATAGTTTACAAAAATTTGTATAATGGAATAAAAAGTGAAATACAAGAAAATCAGAAATCAGATAATTTTGTCATAACAACAAGAATAATTATGATAATAATAATGTATCCAATTGCCAAAGATAAAAAAATTTAAATATATTAGTTACAATGTCTTAATTGATTGCTAAATATGCATTCAAATTTTAATTTGAGCTTCTTGAAACCTTCAGCAAAATGAGAGCTAGGACTAGCTCTATTAATTTCATAGAAATATTCATTCTCTGTAATTATCATCAGTGATTTCTTTCCTCTTTCCTCCCCAAACTGTTGATAAAAGTTGAACTGAAGTGGAAGGGGAGAAATTAGATTTCTTCATTAAAAGGTGATAACCGTAACCACTGTTAATTTGGATTTGTGCACTGGTCTGCTACTTACTTAGGTTTGAATTCAAGGGAAATATAAAAAAAACAATGTTTAGACTTGGAAAAATGCCAAGTTTTCTATGATAAATATCGATAGAAAGAAAATTTTCAATTAAAGTTTTACCAGTATGAACCTTAAAAAAGAAGTATATTGATTGCTAAAAGGTATGGGAAGGAGAGAAATGGTAGTCATGCCAATGAATATGGCTTTCTTTTGGGACTGATGAAAATGTTCTAGAATTAATTAATGGTGATGTTGTTACAACTGTGTGAATAGGTTAAAAACTATGGAACTGTACACTTTAAAAGGGTAAATTATATGGTATGTGAAGTATATTTTCATTTTTATAAATTGAAAATGTGCTAATAATATGAATATTTGACTTGAAAAGTAACCAAATAAAAAAAAAATAACCAAATGAAATAAATTGGAAAGTTCTTCTAATGAACTTTTAAATAACAACGATAAGTTTTGAGTCTTGTACTCATGTAATATTTATGAAAACAACTAGTCCTTTTTTCTTTTAACAATATAAAAACAGGGTTTATTTATTTCTTAATTGATTTATTTGCTAAATGAATTTCATAGACCCAACATAGCAAACTTTGCAGATAGATTCTATGCAATATAATTCTGTTGTATCCCCCCCACAAAGTGACTAGCACAGTTTGAGGAGCAGAGAGATTGGATAATACAAACTCAGTGACTGACAATTGACATGATTTCAGTGAGATATGAGTCCTGTTACAGGATATTGAGCCAGTCCATTTGTAAATGACATAAAGATAGAAAGAAGACCAAGTATGTTCAATTCAATGACAGATTGGTATCCAAAAAACTGTATCAACAGTATATAAAGATGAGTTGAGTATAACATGGATTTTAGAAAGAAACATAAAAACAAACAAACAAGGTCCAGGATGTGAGTTTGAAAACCAAATTGATGAAATATCCAAGAGGGAAAATAAGCTTGGTTACTGCACTTGTGAAAATGACTCAGAGCACCAGTTGGCAAGCAATGTGTTGTTAAGAGCTGGGCTAAAACACTCAGAAAACCCACGTGTGAATCTGAGTGATCTCAGTTTAGCCACATTACCAGATCTGGAAAATTTCTAAGAACTCACTTAAAAATACCCATTCTTTCTTGAAGTTCTTCTCCACCTCCACTCTTTCTATTTTATTTTTTCTTCCTCTTGCAACTTCTGACAGCTCTATATCATGTCTCTCAATCTACATCTTTACCACATTATTTTTCATTCTGGATAATTTTCTCTGATTTATCATCTATTTTTTTTTAATTTTATTTATTTATTTCACAGAGATCACACAAGCAGGCAAAGAGGGGAGGGGAGAAGCAGGCTCCCTGCCGAGCAGAGAGCTCGATGTGGGACTCGATCCCAGGACCCTGGGATCATGACCAGAGCCGAAGGCAGCGGCTTAACCCACTGAGCCACCCAGGCGTCCCTGATTTATCATCTAATTTATAAACATTCTCTTCAGCTATATCTAGTTGACTTTGGGACCCTCCAAAGTAGGAGCTTTTCTGCTTATTTCAGAGGGTATGTTAAGAAAACAGTGTCATTTAAAGTGATGGGTTTGCAATCAGCCAGACCTGGGTCTCAACCACAAATCTGTTTCCTTATAGTAACAGATCTGTGGGCCTTGAGAAATTCTCAGGACTTTTTTTTTTCCTCTTCTTATCCAAATATGAGGAAAATAGCACCTGCCTCACAGGGCCATTGTAAAGGTTTTTATTAGTTTGGATCTCCTAAAATGTAGATGCCATGAGTAGAATAAATGTCCAGGGATTTATTGGGTGGAAACTTCATTAGAAAAATAGGAATGGAAATACTTGGGGACTGATTGGCAACATCTTTGATCCTAGTGGAAGCAAGAGGCAAGGAAGTTTGTTGGAAGCATCCTAGACCACCAGGCAGTCTCAGAGATGTTCACCAAGGTCATTGTCAGGGAGGCCTCCAGTCAAAGTCAGCCATCAGTTGAAAGCCATGTCTCCAAAAGTGGACTTGTCTTCATCTCATTGCCATACTCAGCCACGGGTAAACTTACCACTGGGTAAGATTATGGTAACAGGAAGAATGGCCTTCATGCAAATGTGAAAATAGACTTCAGAGCACAGCAGGTCCTAGGCCTTTGGTCCAACGAGCTCCCTGTTTTTGAAGGCCTCCAAGTCCTTCTGCTACAATGTTAAATAATGATATAAAATAAATGCTTACCATAGGATCTGACACAGCACATTCTACTACGGAAATGATCAATGAATGGTCGATATCATTATTGTTTCTGGATTGGCATAATTAAGACATGATGTTGGAGTATGGTAACTCTGTCCACTGCTGAGTCTGAGGTTCCCCTTAAGCCAAAAATCAACATTTAGATATCATCTCAATTGGGTGTCCCACAAATGCGAGTAAGCCACAGCCAGGGATATATTTTTCAGGGTCCAGGGATATATTTAGGAAGTCTTAATGGACAAACTTGGAGCCCTAAAGAACAGGAGTATCAAGGAAATGCTGGACAGGCAGAGAGAAAGTATCTGTGGTTGGAGCTACTGCCATCCATCAAAGATGAAAGTCATGAATTTATAGATGAGCAAAGGCCAACAGCAATATTGAGAGAATGGTGATTCAGAACAATTCTTCAGTAAATATGTTGCCAGTGACCTCTTTCCACAGAATGTGGGAAAATTACCTTTGGGGAAAAGTTTGCTGAGGTCATTTGAGTCTTCCAAAACAAATGAGACAAGAGTGAGCCTTGGAAAGACTTCTCAGGGGCTCAGAGTAAATATTCACTACTTTAAGACCCAAAACTGAACACTTTTCCATGGTGTCAAAAAAGTTCTGCATGTTATCCACCAAGGAAGTAGGACTTCTGGAAAAAGGAAACTCAGCGTTGGAGGATGAAGAATCCCAAGATTTCTCTTCCATCCATAGTTCTGCCCTCACTTCATCTGTGACTTGGAGCAAGTCAACTACCTCTGAAACTGCTTTCTTGTCCTAATGATACGTATTAGGACTGCTTGTTATCCAAGGCCATTCCAGATAAGAACAATGCTACAACTTTTTGCCCTAGGTAATTGCTAAAACCAGTAGACACTGAGGATTTCTGATCCAAAAGCTATTTTATCCCTTTCAGCTCTCTGTTTCTTATTTTACTCCTGGGGGGAGAAGGCAACTACTGCCATCCATCAAAGGTGAAAGTCATGAAACTGCTAATTGGTTTTGAATTTAGTCTCATCAGGGGGTCAAGAAAAAATGTGGATCAGAGCTGACAGTTTTGAGTGTGTCCTTAATTTATTGTCTTTGACAAAAAGAAAAGATGAGATACATTTTTCAAAAGTAGAAGAGAAAATGATCTCCCAGGTATCTAATTTGCATGTTAGAAGTCTGCCTTGGCCATCAAGGTTCATGAAAGTTTGAGTGTGTATCAAAAGTGATAGTTGACTCCCAGATAACAAAGAAATGAAAGGGAACCCAGACATGGATAACCCAAAATTATGGCAGCAGGGGGTACTGCTGGGATGATGAAGTTGGCACCACACTTGATCTAATCATTGATAGCTCTTCCAGTTCACCCACTGTGGGTGTGATTCTCTTATCCTCCCTTTTCTATCTAAGGACCTTCCAATGTCATGCTTGCCGTCTATGCTCACAAAGCTTATAGAAGAGGAAACATATGGAGAGACCATATTCAATGAAAGCTTCTATGTTTTCCTTTGACCTGATCATCGTCAGCTAAAATGCTGACTTCATCCCTATAAAATCTTAATTATGTGGAAAATCCAAGTACCCCATCTATTAATTACTGCACACCAGGCCCATCTTTAGTTATTTGATTTAAAGTAGCATATGGAGATTGGTGATGCATGATAGAAGGGACTATGTGTTGAAGTTAGGGAGAAGAGAAATGAGAAGTTGGTTAATAATGGCCCCCTCATACTTTCTTGAATGGGAAGAACATCTCTATGCTAACCACAGAGAATCTGCAGACCCATTACCCTGACCTTGGATAACTGATATTTGAGCACTTATATCAGATATCACTGGAGTTCATAGACCTATGGAATCATAGGCCCTAGAGGTATGCAGCAGGTATACACCTGCTTAGCACTCAAGTTTCAGTGAAAGCTGGATTCCCGCAATCATTTACAATGTTCTTAATCTGAGAAAGACCCTTTCTCCCAACACCCCTCATCCCACTTCAGTTGAACCCCTCATCCCACTTCAGTTGAGCTCAATTTGACAAACGTTATTTAGACATATTTTATTTTTTTTAATTTATTTATTCATTTGAGAGACACAGAGAGAGAACATAAGCAGGGGCAGAAGCAGAGGGAAAAGCAGACTCCCAGCTGAGCAGGGAGCCAAACTCAGGGCTAAATCCCAGGATCCTAAGATCATGTCCTGAACCAAAGTCAGATATTTAACATACTGAGCTACCTATGTGCCCCTAAACACATTTTATATTCCAGGAACTGAGATAGATGCTGAAGAATATGAATAAGACAGGGTCCCATTAGCTCATAGACCAGAGGGAGAACTTATAAATAGATTATTTCAGTATGGTAGTATAAGCTCATTGATAAAGGGAGGCCTTGGAGGCTGTGAAAGCAGAGGGAGGTGGGTACCCTAAATGGGGGAGTATTTCTTCCTCCATCTATTTAAAAAAATGCCTTTGAGAATTTCATTGTCCATTTGAAAATATCTCTGAGTAACATAAGCCATAAAACAATGAATTTTAAGCTGAATTTAAGTTCAAGCAACTTCACTAGCATGATAATCTCTAGAAACGAGTATTCTATTTCAATATAGGTTGCTAATTATCTCTTGAAGCTTTTTAGCTTAAGGAAACAAACTTTGTTGACTCGGTCTCCTTAGAATAATATGTCTTAGTTACTGAATCCTCATGTTTGCTCATTTTATACACTGGAGCTTTACTCATTCTCACCAGGATTCCAGGGAGAGAGGGTAGAGTGACTTCTGAAGTTGGGGGTGGCAGTGAAGGGAGGAGACTGAGAGGCAAAGAGACATAACCAGAGAAATAATGGGGTACTATGTCAGCCAGAAAGCTAGAGGTTGGATTAAGAAGTGATTAATACCAAGAAAGTTTGGTTGTCCACTTTGCTCTCACTTAAAGGAAAGCAGTTCATGTATGTGACCCAGACTAGGGTTTTCTTTGAAGCCTGGATTAATGATAGAATCTTGGTGGATGATTCCTGCTCTGAAAGTTAGTACTCTGAGCCAGGAAGTTAGTGATTAACTTGACTCCCTCCACAAGGACAAATGATATTATTGTATTGCTCCCCACCTTCCATGATTGACTATGGAGTAGAAACATGGATGGCAACATTTGGTTGTGCCGAGTTGGTCCTTAGAGGTTATTCACCAAGAATAAATTTAGAGTAAAGTAACATGCCCTGAATAAAGAGGGAAGGTCAGGAAACATGTTGAGGAGTTGTGAACCAGTCAACTGGACTGCTATATAAAAAGGACTGGAGTGTCTGTGAAGCTGGCACCATGAAACAAGAGATACTGAGGCACAAACATAGACAGGATGAATACAGGAGAATTGAGGACTGACTCCAGAGTTACTTAAAGTTGAATGTTGATATTCATGCCCGTGGAGATTTTCTTACATGTATCATGACTTGTCTTATCTCAGTTTCCCCCAAAGTGAACTGGGATTATTATAATACCTATTATAAAGTTCCATGAAGGGATAACAAATGCACACAACATGCACACATGTGCACAAATGTGTGTATGCATACACATAGAACTCTGTTGACCTGGCACATAGAAGTTTAGAAGGAATTCAATCAATATTGATTTTTGGTATTATTTTTATTGTTATTGTTCTTTTGGTTGTCTTTGGAATCACATATTCTAGAGTCTGAGAATGGATCTTTGATCATAATAGTTTTTTTTATGATTTCATTTATTTATTTGAGAGACATAGAGAGAGAGTTAGCAAGAAAGAGAGTACAAGCTGGGGGGTAGAGCAAGCGGGATGAAGAGGCAGACTACCCATTGAGCAGGGAGCCAATGCGGGCCTCAATTCCAGAACCCTGGGATCATGACCCAAGACGAAGGCAGACGCTCAACCAAATGAGCCACCCCAGGCACCCCCATGATGGATATTCTTAAACATTCTTCAAAGCTCTTAGGTCTCAAGACCAGTGACAATTCTTTGCTCTGGTTCCACCATTTTTCTTCATCCCTAATAATTGAGGGTGAGGGATTGTGACTCCTGTGCAGTTTGTAATTTGCTCCTATTCTTCGAATTCATGACCTTAAGCTAATCATTGTAAATTCTGTTTGGATACAAACACATATCGAATGTGATCTAGGACACCAGACTTCTGATAATCATTAGCTGATTCTCCCATTATGGCTGGCATGGCTGGCAGAAGTATTTTGATACATTATTTCTTTTAATAACAAGTTGTTAGGTGTCTGGCATAGTTTATTTAATCTCTATGAGGTTAGTACGATTGCACCTATTTTATAGATAAGGCAATTGAGTGTCAGAGAGATTAACTCATTTACAAAAATTGGACCACTTGGGTAATTTGGAAATGCTGGATTTGGACCAAGGGCTGTTTGGTGTTGGATTTCAATCTCTTCACCCTTCCTGTTGCACCTCCCCATAATGCCATCATCAAAAAGTCATAATGGTGCCCCAGTGGTCCCTTTTCTGCCTCCTGCCTTGCACTGCACTCTCAAGAAGCTTGCTAACCCCTTATGCAGAAGCCATTTGCTTTTAATCTTGTGACGTGGAATGGTCTTAGGGATATTTCCGATTTTCTCAGTGCTTAACTCCATTCTTATTCTATTACCTGCTGAGTGTGCTGATGTATCCCCATCCCTTCCTTTAGTGAACCCAGTAGGCATGTGTCTCCGTCTCCTTCATTGTCCCACTAGCTGCCCAGCCCCTCAGGATGCTACAGCCTGGTGGTTCTCAGGAAATCAGACTTTCCTGGGAACTTGCTAGACCCCTCCCCAGACCTCCTGCACCAACAACTCTGGAAAGAGTATCTCTAGATGATTCTGAAACACATACAAATTGGAGAACTCCTGAAATAGTCTAGAAATGTAGTCTCACACATTGTTCAGTATAAAAACTCTAAAGGTATCCTCTCTTTTTCCAATCCATGAAATGATACAAGGTAAATTTTTCAAAAATGCTCTAACTCTCCTTATAGAAATCCTGCTATTTATCACTTAAATGATTACCAAAAACAACAACAACAACAAAAACAGACACATGGTAACCAGGCTTGTGTATATGGGGGTGGGGTGATACACAGAAGAGACAGAGAAGTCCCATTTGAATGCTAGACTTTAAAGGAAATTGTTAACTGGGAGTTAAAGTCACAGACTCTGGGTCACAAAAAATTCAACAGTTACATTTTAAAAACCTATAGGTTAATTTCTTTGTTTTTTTCATTTAAGATTTTTTTATATAAACATACAATGTAACCCCACCACCCTCTTCCAACACCTCTCCCCCCAAAACCCCTCAGTTTGTTTTATGACATTAAGAGTCTCTTTGGCTTTGTCTCCCTCCTGATCCCACCTTGTTTCATTTTTTCTTTTCCTACCACCTTAACACCCACCCCCGTTGCATCTCCACTTCCTCATATCAGGGAGATCATGTGATAGTTGTCATTCTCCAGTTGACTTATTTCACTAAGCATAATATGCTCTAATTCCATCCATGTTGTCATAAATGGTAAGATTTCATTTCTTTTGATGGCTGCATAGTATTCCATTGTATATATATATATACTATATATATATATATATATATATATATATATATATATCACCTCTTCTTTATCCA
>RCUC01146313.1:0-27349 GCA_003697995.1 Taxidea taxus jeffersonii | reverse complement strand
GGGGGGGCGGTGCTAAGCCAAGGGGAACCCTGTTGGCATGGGGTCTGGCACATAGCACTGAGAGGGGTGCATGGAACTTCTGTGGCCCCTGCGGCTTAGGGCATGAGAGCCGACAGTTGCTGTGGTGGGGGAGTTGGTGTGTGAGGTCTGAGAGTGTGCAGATCACCAAGGCAGCGGGGCCGCAGGTCTCTGGGGCTCACCGCCTTGACTCAGGTCTGGGGCTGGGATGAGACACAGCGCTCGAATGGGCTCAGGAATGAGGGTCCAGCAGCGGCCTGGGCCCAGGGTGCGGGTGCAGCTGGTCAGAAACCTCACTTGGGAGCCAGGCCCAGGCAGTAGCACGGCATCCGTGCAGGTCTGTAGATGGTGAGGACTTGGGGATCCCACGGCCACAGAGTGTGGGACGGCAACAACTCGGGCCTCTGGGGCAGGGGTCAGCACAGTACAAGCTCTGGTCCCAGGGACACAGGGTGGCTCCTTCCCATGGGTTCAGCATTAGTGAAGACCATGAGACCCTTGGTGGCGAAGGCTGTAGGTGTCTGGCTGATGTCACCTCTGGTGGTGTTTTCTGGATAAAGGTACTATAGCCGACAAATGCTTATACATTATGTCATCTGTGTTTTATAGAATATTGTGGAAATAATAGTTTTCATATACCCCATATCCAGTTTCTCCTTATTAGAAAATCTCACATTAGTATGGTATATTTGTCCTAATTAATGAACCAATGTTGACACATGATTATTAACTAAAACTCATACTTTGTTCAAATTTGCTTAATTTTTCCTTAATGTCCTCATTCAGTTCCAAGATCCCTTCAGAACACCAACTTACATGGTAGTCATGTCTTCCTAATCTCCTCTTGGCTATGAGTGCTCCTCAGACTTTTCTTGTTGTTATGACCTTGATGGTTTGGAGGAGGACTGCTCAGGTGTTTTGTATGTAACTTACTTGGAATCTATATGCTTGTTTTTCATGGTTAGACTGGGATTATGGTTTTAGGAAGAAGACCATTGCAGTCTTGCTCATCATGTCGTATCAAGAATGCATCTGATCACTGTGACATCATCGGATGGTAGCCCATAGCACCCGGTTGAGGTCATGTTTTTCAGGTTTCTTCACTGTAAAGTTAATCTCCCCACCCTTTCCATGCATACTTGTTAAAAAAAATGTCATCATACACAGCCCACATCTAAGGAGTGGGGAGCTCTACTCCAGTGTCTTAGAGAGAAGTACCTTCATAAGCCCATAAACTAAGGGGACATGTTGTGTTCCTGAGTGTACTGAGGGTCTGAAGCAAAGACATGTCAGGGCATGCACTACTGGGATGTCTTAAAAAGCAGTAGAAGGATCCACCGTGCCTCTAACATGTGGCTGAAGAATTAATCAATGACAGACACAGTTTGAGCTCAGAGTTTTGTTTCTGGATGTTACCAGCCCTGAGTTCAGGGAACTACTTCCAGGATTTGAAATATGAGCTATTTCATGCAGTATCGTAGTCGATAAATCTGTTTACCATGTCTAATTTCCCTCATTCTAACCCTTACACCCAAGGATAAGCCGCTTATTGACAGCAGAAAGAGCCGCCTCCATGTTCATTTTAATGTAGGCCAGTGGTGATTCGGAAACGGAAAGGTATCTGAAACGGTGTGTACCTTTATTCTCATTATCAACATATGTCATTGTGGACACAGAGGCACAGGCTATTTACTGCTGACTGGGTTTAAAATTAGAGTCAGATTCTTTGATACTTGCTTGGGTAGCTGAGAAGTATTCTCTGAGCTAAAGGCAATTGCTATGAATCATATAAACATTGGCTTAATGAAGAGAAATTACAGTATAGTCGTAAACTCAAAAGAGATAAATATATACATGCAGTTTGTGCATTTTTTATTAGTACAAATCAAGTGCCCACGTGAAGGGAAGGCTGAGGTGTGTAGAGCTTCAGCCCACAGCTACGCCTCTGAAGGACAGACACAGAGAGGAGAAGCAGAGACTAGGGCAGCACATATCACCTAGGGTTGGAAGTGTTCTTGGCACAACCTGTTAGCAGGGTCCACCTTTGTCTCTCTCATTTTGGTTCATCTCTGATGACTTAAATGGTTTTTCCAGGGATGCCTGCATGGCTCAGTGGGTTAGCGTTTGCCTTCAGCTCAGGTCAAGATCCCGGGGTCCTGGGATCAAGGTCCACATTGGCCTCAGGCTCAGTGGGAAGCCTGCTTCTCCCTCTCCGTCTGGATCTCCCCTCTCTCTCTGAAATAAATAAATAAAATCGTTTAATGTCTTTTGGAGAGGAGAAGTGAGTTGGAGGAAGTCAGAGGGGGAGATGAATCCCGAGAGATTGTGGACTCCGGGAAACAAACAGGGTTACAGAGGGGAGGGGAGTGGGGGGATGGGGGAGCCTGGTGGTGGGCACTAAGGAGGGCACGGATTGCATGGAGCACTGGGTACTACACGCAAACAATGAATCTTGGAACACGACATCAAAAACTAATGACGTACTGTATGGTGACTAACAGAACATAATAAAACAATACACACACACAATAGAGCATCATAAACTGTGCTGTCCTTTGCTTCCTCAGGTGGACAAATGGAATTCCTGATATGGTGACCTGTTCCTCTGAGAGAGCCTGGCAGGTGGTGATCGGAGCCCCAGCCACGGGAGCTGAGGCACCGTGGTCCGCTAGTCATGTCTGTATATTTACACACTTCAAGTTTTCCTGCCGGTTTATTACTACATATTTTTTTTATCAAAGCTGTGTTGAAATTATATGTCAGTTGCCAAACTATTTTAAAATCAGGTTGTAAAGTTTTCACTCCTGGAGCACATACTTTTCCTGTGAGTAAGCATAAAACCTACGACTTGCAACCATCAATCCTGTCTTTCCAGATATCTGCATTTATAAGCCAGAAAGTGCAATTTCTCGTAAAATGAACGTGAGGCGGTCATTTTCTTTGGAAGTATGCTATCAGTCAGCCAACTGTAACCATGTGATTTCCGAACACTCAGTAAATTAGGTCTTCGTTGGGTCAACACAGTGGGAACTTCAAGTCCAAACACTCGAGCCCAGAAGGCAGCACATCACCTATGTCCCTCAGACTCCAGGGAACCTGTCCCAGAGCTCCCGTTCACACCGGCCTGACACGCACAGGCCAAGGGCATTTTCCACGTGAGCCTGTCTTCCTTCTTTGTCTTTGGCTCACTTTAAAATGCAAAATGACACCTGCTCCCGCGTCCCAAGAAGGAAGGCCACTCTTGTGACGTGAAGGAGGCCTTGGCCTCTCTTGCCTTCCCCAGGCCACACGCTGCGCACAGGTTCGTAGGGGAGACACGAGTCCCCGCGCCGTACTCCTCCCTGAGTTATCCCAGCCGCAGGAGGTAGGACTTGAAAGCCGACGACTCGGCCTCTGAGGGACAGATGCAAGGTGAGCTTCTGCAGGCTGCAGCAGCTTCTCCCCACGGACGCCAGGACTCGTGTGGGTAACAGGGCTGAAGAGGCAGGGGCTTCCCCGGGCTTCTTGCTCTGTGCAAACCGCTCTGGCGTCATGTGCTTGAGCGAAAGGACCGCTTTCGGAAGCAGGGGGACTGCTTTCAGCGAGAAGAGGGTGCAGCTCACCAGAGCGGCAGTCCTCAGCTGGAAGCCCCGAGGGGTCTTCAGGCGTATTCTTCCGGGGTGCGAGCGGACAGGCCCCGATCTTGGCTCAGGCTCCCGGGGAGCGCTTCCTGCGCGGGGGCTCTCGATCCGCCGCGGCTCACGCGTCGGGGACTCACGACTCCCGTGTCCTCCGTGAGAAAATGAGGCTCAGAGACGCACCCTGCCTCAGGTCGCGGGTCTGGCAGATGATAAAGGCCGAATTGGATGGGAGGGGTGGCGAGAGAGACGGAAAGAGGGGGCATTCTGGGGGATTCCGGAGTTGAGCACGCAGGCTTCGGGAAGGAAGCAGTGGGGACACTAAACTTCGCTCGGGAGTCGCGTGTTCGGCTTCGCGGTGTTGCATGAGCTCGGCTGGGCTCTCAGGCTCTGTCTGCCGAAGAAGCCGCCGGCTGGGCAGCAAGGCCAGTCAGCGGGCGAGGCAAGCCCGCGAATGCAGGGAGGCCGTGGCAAGGGCCAGTGCCGAGGAAGGGTGCCCGTGTACGCCGAGGTGACGGGGAAGAGGCTTCCCAGGGGAACCCTCAGCTGAGCAGGAGGATGAAATACTGAAACGTTTCCAGGAGAAGGCAGAAGGAAGCACGTCACGAGAGTGGGGTCCCCGAAGTCAGGACGTGTGCACAGGGCCGCCCCGCTCGGGAGCCGCGGGTGGGAAGCCGTGCGGAACCGGAGGTGGCCCCGGGGACGGCCCACAGGGGGGACGTCCACTGCGCGCGTGTAACGCCCACGCCTGGGACACTCTTGGGTGTGGAACGCAGGGGAAAGTTTGAGAGACGAATGACTGAGTGGATAATTGAACACATGGCGAGACCTGGTGTTCCAACGTTGAGACATAAGCTTCTAAAGGCAAAAAGCATATAAACAGGTTAAAAGAAGGTAGAGAAAGTCGGTCTGAAGAATGCACACGGTCAGCAGCCAGTGCGCGTGAGGCTGTGTTTTTCTTACTACGCCTCCATACTCCGCCCGTTTCATTAAAACTCTGCCAAAACACGGGGTCATCGAGAATGGGGAGGGGGAGTTAATGGGGGCTTTACCAGCGTGTCTGTGCCCCACTTCTGCGGTCCTGGGCGAGTGCCTGAGCTCCTCTCCGCTCCCGGTGACCGGTTCAGGCTGGACGAGGGCTGGGCGGAAGACTGCTTCGCATAGTGCTTGCCACAGGGCAGGCATGTTTTCATTTTAGCTGTGGATGGACACATCTTCTGCTTAAGCACAGTTAGATCATTTCCGTGAATGAGTTCAGCAAAAGCATTCCAACCAAACGACAAGGAATCTGTCCCTATTCATCTCCCCCTGCTGTGTGCAATGGCTATGTGCAGTTTCTGAGAATTCGTTTCATGTCGGTGCATTTATCTCTATTATTGGTTATTTTGGAGATGACGTATTGGCATGTTTTTAGTTTACTTGCTCTTTTAGTGCACCCCCTTTCTGCCAACTCGTGCTGGAGATGGAACATTTTGGAGAAGGGTGACCACAGTCTCGACCCCAAGACTTTATTCCAATACGTTAAAAAATAAATCTAATTATTAAATGAATCTAAATGTTGAAAATATAAACCACATACCACGTCAGGATGGTCAGGGATACTTTTAAGCAAACCTATTACATCCTTGAAGCCCATCCCTTTCTCAGGGAGGGCTGCTGTCCCAGAAACAACCCTACTGACCGAACGAAAGATCAAACAATGCGAACGTATCGTTAGTCGTTCAGAAATGGTGGATTAGGTCTGGGACAACCAGTAACTTTTGGCCTGTGAGCTGCGTAGGACTCTTTCCCCACCTCATTCATGTATAGGACTGTTGCGGTAATGTGGGAAAAAAGAAACATCGGATGCTCCAACTCCAGAACCTGGAATGTTCAAAACTAGAATTTCTATAGACATAACCACAGAAAATATATTAAATTAAATGCATTTCTCATCTGGATGGCAAATTAAGTAGTCACGTGTGCTCAAACCAAAAACATTTACTACATAGCACCAGGCTCAAAGTCGCGAGGCCTGAGGCCATCAGTCTCAATGGTATATTTGAGGATATAATTAAAAATTGTAGATAAATCTATTAAGCTTTTGCCCCCTCTCAAGGATCAACCACAGTGTGTTTTTAATTCCACAAATATCTGAGAATCTTACTGATGTCCACAGACTGTGCTGGAAGAATGACAGAAATGAGTAAAAAGCATAAACTATTAATTGAATCGAGCACACAATGTATGTGTTCATTCAAACACTAATCAGAACAAAAAGAGCTAAATTTAGGGGAAGATTTTACACACTTTTGTTAGGACTTTTCTGGTGCAAGTTGTTGTCTAATGGCACCTGCCTGGCAGTGTTCATTGACATCTAGGTATTAGCCCCACACGATATTTTATTACTATTACCACTTCTGAAAAGCCAACTTAAAAACAATTGCTATGGGGGAAATACCTTGTTCTGCCTTTAGTTTCATAGGCTTGGCTGTGGCTGGAAGCCAGATGGACTTACACCCACCCACCTGCAGACAACCAGAGACGCAGCCTGCCTGGGCTGCTGAGACTTCAGAGCACCCAGGGCCAATCTGGGTGAAGCAGGGTGCCTCACAGAAGACCATCCCAGCACTCGTCTAAGGCTGAGTGATCACAATATTAAAAAAAGTTGGACCACAGGCCCAACGAAGTGTGAAGACATGTGTTTATGGTGTAAGAAAGAAAGTCTGTGTGACGCTTCTTTGGAAAATAGGCAATTTTAGTGTAAAATGAAGCATCATGTGAGAATGAGCCACGGAAATGTGCCTCTGCTGGCAATGTCTGCAATCATGGTACATCCTGAGTAAGAGGCTTGGCATGTACTGAAACTCCCTTATTCTATTTTGAGAATAAATACATCATTTAGCAAGTGTCAACTCTGACATTCCCTTCGAAGAATGTCCGGGAACTTCCCAGGCTGTCCAGCGTGAGGACTGAATCAGGGCACCTCGGGATTAGGCAATGAGCAAAGGAGATGCTCTGAGGAAAATGGTCCCAACCAAGATGAACTGTTGGGACCTCAGCCTCCCGCAGGATGAATAACCAAGATCTCACAGGAGATTCCCAGTGACTGAGAAGCATCGTCACCTTCTTACAGGACTGAATGCTGACTCTAGAGCCGGGCACTGTGGTTGGCGTTTACTATAAACCCCAGAGCCACCTGTTGCTGCTCTCTGAATAGACCTTTTTCCAGGAGGTACAACGGTGAAGAGGAGCGCAGAGCATTTGAATCCTGCCCTTTTCTTTGCTTAAAGTTTTGGAGCCTTGGTTTCTTCAGCTACTAGGTGGGGATGGCAATAGCCTCTGACTCACAGAGCTGACGTGAAAAATAAGAGTGAGCACAGGTGCAGCACGTGGGGTGCCCACTGGCTGTTATGAGTTACAAGAAAATTGAAGCTGAGACCATAGAGGACGTGGCCAAAGTAGCCCCGACGGGAAGTGGAAGGGCCGGTTGGCTCCAGAGAGCTCTCTCCTCGGCCGGCGCGCTATGTCCGAGATGAGAGAGCGGTACTTCATGTCAGCAGCTGCTCGCCGAGTGTGCTGGACAAAACCACCTTCGGGGTTTCCCCGCGACTTCGGATCTCGTAGGTATCGTTGAGTGAAAACACTTTTGTTCTTCTTGCGGTTCTACGAAGCACCTTCTCTAGATCTGAGCCAGAAGCAGTCAGAGCTTGAGTGTCCACCACGTTAGTCATTAGGTTCCCTTTCTACTTCATCAAGCTCCTTACGCCCTCTGTTGTGCTAAAGATAAGTCTGAGAGCAGGGGTTGCTTTTCTTAAACACAAATATCATTTTGCATTCACCACATAGCAAGCTTACTCAGTAACAAGCTCTAGTGGATTTCCTAAAACATTTTTGTCCACAAGTAGATAGACTAAAGCGCAGAAGGAAAGCACAGAAAATAGGGCAACTTATGGATTCAGCGCTCCAAATTCTTACTGTACGAGAAACCCTTGACAACTTAATTTGTGTTTGGATGAGAAGGTACTTTCCCACATTTAATACAATATTTTGCAGCATTTTTTAAAATTTGATACTATCACAATTTCACAGCGCACTGGCTGAGAGAGAGCTCTCTAGAGCTGAACGGCCCGATGGAAATCCCGCCCTTCCACATCCTGTCGGTGTTGTCAGTGGTATGTAAATGCCAGGTGTGCCTGAAAATACCCTCACAATCTTGATTCATTGGAATTGCTAACCCTAGCTTCCAACAATAGCCCCCACTTGCTGGAAATCTAATCCGCATCCAGCGGTGTGCACTTCCATTTGCTCCCAGCAACACCACAACGTGAGTACTGTCATCCCCGTCTTGCAGCTGGGGATGCTGGGCTTTCAGTGATTGGCAAGTTCTCCAGGCCGGGTAACAGCTGTCAGGAGATGGTGCTGGGATGCTTTCCTAGACTGCATGACTCTGAACCTTTGCTCTTCCCCATGCTGTGTTCTAGGATTTAGGATTACCTGTTAGGATCAGGGATGCAGACTGTAAGTGACAAGGTGTTCTCCTCTGTAACGCCTTGGATAGTTTGGGAGCTGACAAGTAAACATGCTTGAAATGTGAAATAAAGAGTGGGTGGTTATGTACAATTAAGAATCAGAAAAAAAAAGTGTAATTCTGAGAAAGCTGATGTGCTGGGAGCCACAGTGGTCCATGAGGGCCCCACAGGGGAGCTACTCCTTGACCTCACGGAGGATCTAGACCAGAAACCAGGTCGGCAGTAAGGCGGAGGAGGTGAGATCAGTTTGGTAAACAAACACATTTGCGTGGATCCAGGGAGTTTAAATAGTGGTCAGTGGTCACACGTCAGGAGCCTGAGGGCTGATTAGGACTCCGAGATGCTGTTGTCATGACCAACACCGTATATGTGCAACTCTTCAGATCTGGGTCTCTCCAAGCGGGATGCAGACCTTCTCCTTTGCCAGAGGTCCCTTTCTTCTGTACTTCTGGTCAATGTACCCATCTACCTGCTGTCCACCGAGCCAACTTCAACAGTCCCTAACCTGCCCTGGTCCGGAGCACATTTAATTCCATGGCCTCTAGTACAGACTGCCATGGCACATCCGTGTGGGTAGACTTGGACCCCAACTGACAATAGTACGGCAAGATCATTTGGCCTAACTTCCAGAAGACCCAAGAGTCATAGAAGTAACAAGAACAATAATCCTTGTATTTGCTTAATATTTACATAAAATATTTTCATTCATTTTTTTCACTTACAGCATAAAAATTAAACCTTTCTTTTGGATACATTTAAGAAGTAGGAACTTAGACTTAACATACATTTTTTCTCTACACTTTGTTTTCTCAACATTTATATATATATTTATATTTGTAAATATAGTATATCACTAAGATCCAGAAGATGAAAAAAAATCATATTCAATCAAAGCAGATGTGCGAATTCCAGGCTTGTGCTAAACACTCAATAAACATTTCATGAATGATTGAATAAATGAATAAACAGGTAAATGAATATAGGAATGAATGGTTATAAAGATGGTAAGATTTTAGTTAGACTTTTAAGGAAGAACCTTTTTCCTGGAGAAGATGAAAGGCAGTCCAGGTTGAGATGCAGCACAAAAGAAGGCATAGAGCCAAGAACAAAAAGCCGTGAACGTGATTCGTGGTTGACGTCAGGTTTACAAGCAGGAGACTGGTCGCAAGAAGCTCAGAGAAAGTTGGGGCAGATCGGGGAAGACCTGGGAGCAAGGCCAGTGGTCAGAGGCACACACAAGCACCCGAGCATTCGCCTTGGGCAATGACAACGATTATACATAATCGTGTGGGCATGACAAGACAGAACAAGTGAACTGAAGTGGGGATGTCTGAGAGGCAGACGACTGACTGAGACACAGCTCAGCAGGGACCCAGATGCAGGTGACAGCGATGAGGAAAGGAAGAAGGCTGGCAGCTGTTGCAAAGGAAACACAGGAGAGATATTTCAGCAAGAGGAACAGGGTACAGAAGGAGAAATCCAAAGAAAGATGCCCCCTATGTTCCATTAATTGTAATTCGTCTTGTGATACTTACTAACATACTGTTAAGATCTTACGTGAGGAACTAGAACATACGCGATATGGAACACACGTTTTTACCTTCTTTTAGCCAGAGCAGTCCTTGGCTCTGATTGGTAAATGACAATCCCAAATCATAGGGAGACACAACTACAGTTTGGGGTTGAGATAGGGAAGACTTTTTGCTTGATCGAGGCAACCCCATTATTTTTTCGCAGATGACTAATAAATGATACTGATCTCTTCAGATAGTCTGCTGCACAGTACTTGGATTTCAGCATGCACAGCACACAGCTTTGCCTAACATTGTTCAGAGATTGACCTAAACACATGAAAGTCTAATTCTGAAATCTCTATTACCGTAATTTTCAGGGTTGGGTTTCATCTAAGTAATGATTTGCCTTGGGAATTTTTAAAAAATAGACCAATGCTCAGGTCTTCCCTAAAATAACTGTATCATGGTGCCTGAGGAAGGCATCTGGGCATTGTTATTGTTTGAGTCTCCAGGATAATCCTGACTGTAACCAGTTTGAGAATCATTAGTCTCCATGTCACCGGGATTACTGCTCAAAGGCAGTGAGAAGTAACCAGTCAAACTAGTACTAATGTTCTAGTGCAGAGCTACTCCTCGAATTGTCTGAATCTGTTCTTATTCTTAGGTTAGAAGAGTAACCTGAGCATCATGACAACAGTAGTGTTCACAGAATGACTTGTGGTTTCCATGGAATCTTACCATGTCTCCTTTTTTTTCTAATCTTCTAAAGCATATTTTCTTACTATAGAGATTCCATGTTTCCATTCTCCTGGAATCATCTCAAAGCACAGAAATCTGTGAGCAGAAATGAAATTCACTTCCAGGCCATTCGTGTGAAGAAATACACCTACAACCAAGCGCCTTCAAGCTCCTCATGAAGTGGAAGGTACCCTCTGGGACCCGTTGTTGAACGTGATCATCACCTGTCCCCAACACTTCACACTCTAAAGATGCAGTTTAAGCTGTGTGATGACATGTTCAGGATCTGCTTAGTTGGATGGTGCTGTTCATTAGAAAATCTGTCCTCAAGAACTCCCCTGTACCATGGTTGACTCCATTTTCCTTGGACTGGATCACAGAACTACAAAGCAATTGCCACGCCTGGCAGGTTGCAGGTGCAACATTGCAAAGAGAGTCCGAAATGGGAAGCCTGTGCTCTGGTCTCACTGCCACAGATGCCTCCTCCCTGCGCAAGTCCTTTGCTCTCCACA
Source organism: Taxidea taxus jeffersonii (assembly GCA_003697995.1). Taxonomy (NCBI): domain Eukaryota; kingdom Metazoa; phylum Chordata; class Mammalia; order Carnivora; family Mustelidae; genus Taxidea; species Taxidea taxus. The sequence continues at coordinate 16,439 of RCUC01146313.1, read as the reverse complement.
GGCCTCTGCCACCATGTCAACATCACTTCTGGTTCTACATGTCTAGCAATATTAACTCTGGAAGGCTACATTTTCTGAAAGGAGCTACAGTAACTCTGAACTAGCTACTCAAAGTACCTTTGTAGATTTGGGTGATTAAAAACATCTCCCTCCATTTGTCATGATGAGGAACAGGGCGGGCAGGAGCTCTGAGCGGAGGCGAGCAGGCAGAGGTGTGCCTCAGCCCCGAAATGGACAGCGGAGGCTTTCAGTGAACCACGACAACCGTAACACCTTGTAGTAGAAGCAGAGAAATTGTTGCGTTTAGTCTGTAAAGGACAGGAGGGAAATCAAACTTGCAATGTCCATAGCTTGTAAGACCTCAAAATTGTAGACTTGAAATAGCAGGGGAAAGTCCTAACCCTACTTCTGAGCTACAGCTATTTGGGCAAGTGCGATGGCGATGGGCATCAGGGGCCTGTTCCAATCAGATCAGAAATAGGAAGGACGCTTCCCAGCACGAGGGCAGCAAGCCTGCTGAGGAAAACCTCAGGGTCAGCGAGCGGGAGCTGCTCGGGCTGCGACAGAGGTGTGGGCAACGTGGCCCTCCAACGCCAGCCATGGAGCCTGCGCTGCCTGGAAGCCTTTCTGTAGAAAGACTTACCATCTAAAGGCGTGGTCTTACAAAACTTGCTCAAGTAAGTGGTGTGGGAAACTGTTACCAGGGCTGTGAAATGGGCACTGAAGCTGGGATGGGCAGAGAAGGGGAGACCTAGAGAGGACTCTGGCCACACCCATTAACAGCTGTTACCCATTTCTTGGGGCCTGAAGGAGGGGTGACACTCAGACCTCTCTGCACAGCTCAGAGCTTCACAGCACACATCCATGGAGACTATCACATTAGGTTTTTATCAGACTCTAATTAGTTTGGGGGGTTACTGTGTGGCTCCATCAATGAAGGGTCTGCTTTCAGCTCAGGTCATGATCTCTGGGCCCTGGGATCGAGCCCGCGCCGGCTCCCTGCTCAGCGGGGAGTCTGCTTCTCCCTCTGCCTGACCCCCAGCTCATGCTCTCGCTCACGTTCTCTCTGCCTGAAGTAAGTAAATACAATCTTCTTTTTTAAAAAAAGAGTTAAATGTGCTAAAATTTTATTAATCAGATTCTTAAAATGTGCTAGAGAGTGACAAGAAGGACATAACTGATGAAGCTTTATTTCTTTTCTACTATAGAGTTGGCAAGAACGGGACATAGGTAGAAAGTGAAATTAAGTGTTCCAAATTTGGTGACATGTATAAATAATAATCTTTCATGAACCTTTTCAGAGAGAATGGGGTAAGGAGAATAGGTTTATTTTTTAAATGAAATTACATAAAATTATGACATTTGCTGAGAAGAAAGCATGATAGACACTTTCTTGTGAGAAGCAACTTGAAACTCAGTTGAAAACTAACCCTACGTACGAACCCTGAGCCAAGCAGAAGTAATAACTGGGTAGCTCCTCATTCTGGCTGAAATCCAAAGTGGTTTGGATCCGGCCTTAAAAGGGCAGACTTCGTTGGCCTGTTAACGGACTCCTCCCACTACCCAGTCCTTAAAATTACAGAACAGACACAATAAAATGAGAATAAACTTGTGACGTAATGACAAATGAGAGTGTGATCTGTGAACATCTGGAGAGATTTCTGAAAGATGAAGAGCAGATTGGGTTGGATTTACAGAGAAATACATTGTGAGCACAGTGGCCGCAGACTGCCACTTTGGCGGGAGCCCCACTCCCGGGACTCTGGCCAAGGTAGGGCAAGGACGGCGGTGGCAGGAATGGTGGCAGGAACGGCCCTCAGGAATTGGGGCAGAACCCGGCTCTGGTGAACCACAGAGAACGATAAAGAAGACAAAAAAAATTAAAACTACTCAGGTAGAATTACTCACAAAGGGGATAAGCCCTCATCTGGGGCCCCTAACAAAGAAGAGCCTGCTCCTGTCCTCGTTGTAAGAAGTCAGGGCCCTGGGAAAGGGACGCCCAGTGACACTCAGGGAGAGTCTGTGGCTGCCCTGGGCCTGTTTCTGGGACGGACCGGCATGTGCACCTTCCACGGAGGAATCAGAGCTCTCTGTATTTACCTAGAGAGGCTTCCACGTTTAGGCGATGGGTCCTCAGTTTTGCCTGCTGTAATTTTTAGGCATTTGCAAGAGAAGCAAAAGGCTTCCCTTCACCTTGTGGGCCCTTTCTGACTCCGCGAGAGGGTGACTCGCGGAGAGCTGCTTGTAGAGCACCGCGACTCCCGAGAACAACTTGGTCTCTCTGGACGCGCTGCACATTGTCAGCATGAAGTCAGGGGATGGAGACCTTTGTTCGGGCCTGGATGACGGAGACCAGTCCAGTCCTGTCGGCCTATTTGACAAATGAAGCAACCTTCCAGAAAACAAAAACAAACAAAAGCCTGTCTCCTTAAAAGATAAGCCTTTGTCTGAAATGTTACATGATAAATCAGAGAACCTTTACTGTGGCCAAAATAAGCAAAAGAAACCTTTCAAACTCGTAGAGCAGCCACCGTGCCGGGAGCGCCTGACTCCGGTAAACGCCTCTCCCGCGGTGAGGACGAGAGGGTCACTGGTGTTGTGCCCGGTCAGGCTGCTGCGTGTGCACAAGTCCAGCTCTCGTCTCTGCGTTAGGAGACTCTGCTGGGTGCTCAGGGCCGCAGGCAGCTGTGCCTCTGACCACAAAGGCTCAGGCTTCAACCACGAGATGTCTAGCTGACACGTCCCACATGGGGCTGCTGCCGGTGGGCAAGTCCCTAAGACACGGGTCGTCCTGCACTGCCAGACCGGTTGGGAACGGGCCTGGGGGTGGCCCAGATGCTTCCTGTTGAACCCAGCATGGACGTTGCCAGATCCTGACCACCTCATGGTCGCAAGGGAGATCCGGGCCCTCGGTCTGGACCCTGTGGCGTTCCTGGTCCCAGGGTTACCCTGACAGTGCTCAGCAGTGGGTCTCATGTGAAGCATGTGGGAAAGCGAAGGACATGGTGTGGTAGTACATCTCCCTGAGGTTTTAGGGGCTTATGTACTCCTAAACGTAAGACCGGGGCGAAGGGCAGAACTCACAGCTGTTGTGCGAGCTGTTGAATTAGCCACTGATCTCCGTGTGAAAACCTGCCCTGATGGCAAGTGTTGGGGGGCTGACACACACGGGCCAGATTGGGAAGAGCAGAAGCTTTCTAATGTTGATGGGAACTGAAATACCATTTCTAAGGCAGTGTTGCCAGCAGTTTAATGACGAACTGTGCACTGGGGCAATGCATCTAAAAGACAAAGCAGCAATATAAATTTGAATTTTTAGAAAATTTATGTTCTTTGGCTTACTAATTCCATTTCACAATATCTACCCAAAGTAAATGAACAGATTTGCTTACACATATTTCTATGAAGATATATACATAGCAAAAAGAAAGCAAAGAAGAAATGAACTTATTGAAGGCCCCCCCAAATAAAGAAGTGGCCTAAATAAAGGACAGAGATGGTTTTATGATTTTATTTATTTATTTGGCAGAGGGAGACAATGAGAGAGGGAACACAAGCAGGGGCAGTGGGGGAGGGAGAAGCAGACTCCCCGCTGAACAGGGAGCCCGATTCGGGATTTGATCCCAGGACTCTGGGACCATGACTTGAGCTGAAGGCAGACGCTTAATGACTGAGCCACCCAGGCGCCCCTAAATTTGTTCTTATTAAATGAGATTTGGTTTAGCTAATAAATGATGTTAATATTTCTGATGTGTAGCATGTGTTTCTAGCACAATGTGAAGCAAGAAAACAGAAGACAGAATAGAATACAAAGCCTGGCCTGGAAGAAATCCTGCCAATGCTGACAGTAATTCCTTTTCCAATGGTGCTGCCCTTTCTGCCCTGGGGGTCCCTGTTGGGGAGGAGTCCCTGCCCTGCCACATCCAGGCGGTCAGGAAGCAGCGGGCCAAATTCCTCCTTCCTCCTCCTTTCTTTTTACTCAGGCCCTCGGCATATCAGACGATGCCCACTGGAGAGAGCTTAATTCACAAATTCAAGTGCTAATCTCATCCAGAAATACCCTCAGGGACATGACAGGAATATTGTTTAATCTGGACACCTCCTGGCCTCATCAAGCTAACACGTAAAATTAACCATCAGATGCTATGAATTCGAGAAGCAGTATCCAGATGCCACATACAAGCCAATGTGGAAAGCAAACAATGGAAGTCCAGATTATATCAGGAAAAGTGGTAGAAGTTATCTCAACCCCTGCAAAATATTCAGTGTTTTGTTCCATTGCTGGTATTATTTAAGTTGGGTAAACTGAGGAAGAAAGAGGCCATGATAGTTAAACAACTGTACAAAACACAAACTATAATCCATATCGGGTCTAGAAATGGAGCAATTATTCAGCTGATTTTTTTTTCTATTGGTTTTTACCCAGGAATGAAACTTTAGTTGAGGACAACAGAATGATACATAGAAGCAAGGCTACTGCTGGGATGGAGACACGGTCATGAGCCCAGAGTAAGGACAGAGATGGGAACGACCCCACGCTGGCAAATACAGGACTCCAAATAGAACTCGGGTCGTGGCTGAAGAAGATAATTGCCACCCCTCTTCCTTCTAGATCAACTTTTCTGTCTTGGAAACATTTTTCCTTGTGAATCTCCAATGGCAAACTATTTGCATTAATTCTCTTTAGCTGGTTTTAATGAACTAATACTAATGGGAAGTATACTAAATTCTAATGGCCATCAGCCCTCGCCCCCCCCCCACTGTGCATAGTACCATGTATACTCAGAAAGTTATTGATTAATTTGAGATGATCTTGGTCCCACCATGTTAAACATTAAAAAAAAAAAGGCAATATTGTGGCTCTGTCTCATCCAAGTGAAAATTCTCAACCAAGTAGATTTCAGACTAACCCACCTACAGACCTTGGTATTCACCATGTCGCTGGACAGTCTGGCTGTATGTGAGGAGAGGGCTCATGTGCTGGCCATGCAGCAGGAGTTCTACCACCGTCTCTGTCCTCCAAACCCCAGCTCCAGATTCTGCTGCGCATGGGGACTTGGCATGTCATTGATTCCCGGGTTCCCAGTTCCCCTGATTCAGCCCACCTGCAGCGTGCAGAGTGCCTGCCCATGGTGAGAGCTTTGCAGCTACCACACCTTAATCAAGGCTGTGCTGCTAGGTTCAGAAATGAGAATTGACATGGAGAATGCCAAGAAGAAGTTCAAGGTCAGGTTTAGTTTACTTGAGACCAGCTAAACCTGGCTTAAATCCCAGCTTTATTGCTTAAAACTAACCTATTTTGGACAGTATAACTCCCTCCCTGTCTGTAAAAGAGCGAGAGGATGAAATGAGTAATGCTTGTTAGGAATGAAGGACAGGTTAGCACAGAGAAGGCAAGCAGAAGGCCACTCCCGAAGGCTGCAGGGTGTGACCATTAACTGTAAGGAGCGTGAGAAGACACCATTGCTTCTTGGCTACTGAACTTCAGATTCTAAAGTGACAACATAAATATTTTAGACTTAAATAGAAAAATGAGTATTTCTGTAAGCCCAGCCACAAGGTAAAAAAAAAAAAAAAAAAGCAGACACTTCAACAAGTGGAACATTGCCATCAATCTTATTTCTGAGTTTAATCTCCACAGGAGTTTCAAATGAAAGCCAACAAGAGTGATATTATACAATGCATATTGGCTCCTAAGATCCCCACGCATTGGCTTTCCCCAAGAAGATGCGTATGAGGCAAGGATCTCTCTCCCCATTTGACGGTTAAAGACCCTGGCGGCAGGAGGCTGGCTTTCCCACAGGGTCTCACCGTGAGATAGCAGCACCAGTGCTGATTTATTTCTTATTTTACCTTATTGCAGTCACTTCATTTACTTACTAACTTATATTCTGCTCTGTCGGCCCCACACAGTCCATCGTTCTTCCCCCCCATTGCTTGCCTGTAACACCCAGTGCTCCGTGCAACGCGTGCCCTCCTCCGTACCCATCCCCCATCCTCCATTAACTGAGTTCCAGTGTCCTTCTCTTTCCATGGTGTCCTATCTCCAAAATGCAAAACACTATTTCTGCCATTATTTGTATATTCAAATTCTGTAGACTTTTTGTCTTCATTTGTCCTATTTGCTGCTTTCATTCTGAAAGTGCCAAGTTTCCAAATGAATGAATAAAATCGTGGTTATCTTCAGCATAGGTGCTCTATTTCAGCGTCTAGTTCCCAAAATAAAGCTAAGTCTATGTGAACCTATGGTTTACAGTTCATGAGGAATTAGAAATGATAATAACCAATATAAACACATCTTTTATTCACTCATTTTTCTGCAAATGTTGGGACTTTGATTTACTTCGATGAAGTAAAAAGTAAGATTCATTCCCAACTGTTTAGTGTTCTTTATGCCAAAATAAAATTTTTTTAAAGATTTTATTTATTTACTTGACAGACAGAGATCACAACCAGGCAGAGAGGCAGGCAGAGAGAGAGAGAGGAGGAAGCAGGCTCCCCGCTGAGCAGAGAGCCCGACGCGGGACTCGATCCCAGGACCCTGAGATCATGACCTGAGCCGAAGGCAGAGGCTTCAACCCACTGAGCCACCCGGGTCCCCAGGCCAAAATAAATTTTAGAGATAGTTTTCTTTAAGTTTTTTTTTTTAATTTTTTGAAAGATTTTGTTTATTTATTTATTTAGGCAAGTAGGCAGAGAAGCAAGCGGGGGTGGGGGGGAGCAGGCTCCCCGCCGAGTAGAAAGCCTGATGTGGGGCTCGATTCCAGGACCCTGAGACCGTGACCTGAGCTGAAAGCAGAGGCTTAACCCACTGAGTCTCCCACGCCCTGGTTTTCTTTAAGTTGAAAGATCCGGAGGTCCCCGTGTACTAACTGTATCAACAGCTAGTCCATACATTTGTTCATTTTATATCGCAAACATAGCACTCTGAAATTTACTCCCTATTTTTTTTCCAGGTTTTAAAACTGTCGTAAAACACAGGCAGCATCAAAGTCACCATCTTGACCACTTTTAAGTGTCCACGTCAGCGGCATGAGGCACATCCACGTGGTTGTGCAACCCTCACCTGTCTCCAGAGCTCTTCCCATCTTGCAGAACGGAGACTTGGCCTGCGTTAGGCAACAGCTCGCTAGTCCTCCCTCTCTGGCCCCGCGACCACCCTCTGCTCTCTCCCGCCGTGCATGTAGGTGGCCCATCTGCGGAAAGCCCTGCGCATCCGTCTTCTCATGAGTGGCTCATCTCACTGAGTACAATACCCTCCGGTTTCCTCCCAGCTGTGGCAGCATCAGTTTTCTTCCTTTTTGAGGCTGAATCATGTTACATTGTATGACAATAGCACGTGTTATTTCCCTGCTCATCTACCCACAGACACTGGGTGGCTTTCATGGGTTAGCTACTGTGAGTGTTGCTGCTAGGAATGTGGGGTACACATGTCACTTAGAGACCCTGCTTTCTGTCATTCGGGTTACTGGAACGGCTGGATCCAATGGTAATTCTTTTTTTTTTTTTTTTCCTGAGGGTCCACCGAACTGTGCTCACAGCAGGTGCAGGATGGATTTTCCATTCGCACCAGAAGTGTGTGCGGGTTCCTTCTCTCCACACCCTCGTGAACACTCATTCCTTGTTCTGTCTCCTGCGGGCTTCCCCGCTGTCCCCGGGGGTTGTGCCGCCCCCTGTCCCTGCGGGTGGGCTTGCATTCCATTCATTATGCAGATGGTTCCTAAGACATGACAGTTTTGAAACTGCTGGTTGTGGGAAATCATATTTCTTTATTTCTGTGCCCTCTTGTTTGAGTTCTAGTTGCCATTATTGGATATTCTGGGTTAATATCTAATTTCCTTATCGTTGTGTTCACATTGTCCATTTCTTTGTGTCTGGGTTCAAACTTTTTGAAAAATTTCTCCTGTTCACTTTTTAAGTTTTTATTTAAATTCCAGGGGCACTGGGTGGCTCAGTGGGTTAAGCCTCTGCCTTCGGCTCAGGTCATGATCTCAGGGTCCCAGGATCGAGCCCAACATCGGGCTCTCTGCTCGGCGGGGAGCCTGCTTCCCCCTCTCTCTGCCTGCCTCTCTGCCTACTTGTGATCTCTGTCAAATAAATAAATAAAATCTTTAAAAAACAAACAAACAAACAAATAAATAAAATTCCAGTTAAGTAACATAGTTAGGGTTGGTCGGGAGTGCCCTTGCTATGAGGACAACTGGGGGCTGTAAGGTAGTCTGAATACTTATTGTACACCAGAATTTAATATCACACTCTCATCTTTATCTTTCAGTCTATTTAAAAATCAGATATGGTATTGAAATTTCCACATGCCCATTTTCTCTTTGTTTCTTAGAAAACATAACAAAAAACATGCTATTGTTATTTCACTGAGGGAATACACATTGTGATCTCTCTAAGAATATTAGAAAAATCTTTCCTTTCAATTATTTTCTCCTAATTTTTATATTTTCTTTGTTATTTTTATATTTGGTTATTTTTTTTAACTTGTCCTCTGCCTTCCAATTTGTAGGTTTCCTTAAAAGTGATACTCAGTATCTATTCTTGTTTTATTACATGGTTCTATCAACCTGATTGGAAATCCTGGTTGAAAATAAGAAGTCTGTCCAATAGTTAGTTTCGTTCTAGTTGTAGAAGGTAAATTATCTGGAAAATCAGTAAAGGATTGATCAAGAATACAGTGCTTGGGGCGCCTGGGGGGCTCAGCCACTGAGTGTCTGCCTTCGGCTCAGGTCATGGCCCCAGAGTCCTGGGATCCAGCCCCACATCGGGGTCCCTTCTCGGCAGGAAGGCTGCTTCTCCCTCTCCTTGTGCCGCTCCCCCTGCTTGTGTTCTCTCTCTCGCCATGTCTCTCTCTGTCAGATAAATACATAAAATCTTAAAAGAATAAAATAAAAAGAATACAGTGCTTAAGTTGAAACCTAAGAGATGAATAGCCTTTTGCCAGAAGGCCAAGGTACTGAGCAAAGAAGAAGCCGTATTTCTTCAGAACCTAGCACAGTGCCTGGGCCATAAGAATCTTTTAGTGACTAGTTAATGAATGAATAAGCATGGTGGCAAGAAAGATCATGGTTTATTTAGGGAATTCTAAGAAATGTCCATTTTATTATAATTCAGATTAGTTGACAATGAATTATCTTAGTGTTCTTTTTTTTTTTAAGATTTTATTTATTTATGTGAGAGAGTGAGAGAGAGAGCATGAGGCGGGAGAAGGTCAGAGAGAGAAGCAAACTCCCCGTGGAGCTGGGAGCCCGGTGCGGGACTCGATCCCAGGAGTCCAGGATCATGACCGGAGCTGAAGGCATTTGCTTAACCAACTGAGCCACCCAGGCTCCCTCTTAGTGTTCTTTTTCAAAATTCATCTTATTCTTAATTCTTCATTCTTGAGGGATATTTTCATCAAATAAACAGAATTATGTTGGACTTCTGTTCTTTTAGAACTTTAAAGATGCTATTCTGTGGTCTTCTACCCACCTAGTTTCTGAGGAGCAGCTCACAGGCCTTTTGAATCATTGCTGTGTGTCTGCACTGTGTGATTTTTCTCTGGTGGTTTTCAAGATTTTCTCTCTATCTCTGATTTCCAGCAGTGTACTATGATGGCGCTAGTCACAGCTCTGTTTACTTGGATTGTGGTTTGCCGAGTTTCTTGTTAATTCTTCTGTTAATTTGTCTTTCACTGAATTTGAGAAGTTTTTGGCTATTCAGTCAAATATTACTGTGCATCTCTCTTCTGTCATTCTGGAACTTCAAACATGAATTTTAAGTTTTTTGTTATTGTTCCACAGTCTATTCACATTTTCATCTCTCTTCCCACCCTTTCTTTTTTCTTTAGATTGGATAATTTCTATTCCTGTGCCTTCAAGTTTTCTGACTCTAATCTATCATTTCTATTCTGCAGTTTAAGAATATCCATCCAGTGAATGTTTATTTCTTCTATTGCGTATTTTAGTTACAAAATTTCCATTTGGTTCTTGTTCATATTTTCTGTTTCCACACTGAGATTTCCTTGTTTTCCATCCATCATGAGCTTCGTCCCCCTTGTCTCACTGAGTGTAGTTACAATAGCCACATCTTCATCACCTTGAGGTTGACCTTTACTCGGTTGTCTTTTTTCCTTAAGAATGGGTTCATTTTCCTGCTTCTTCCTATTCTGAGGAATCTTGGAGTGTGTCCTGGACGTCATGGATATTTTGCTGTGGAGATTAGATTTTGTTATAACCCAGACAAAGTTGTCGTTTTAAATTTAGCCGGTTCACTTGATCCGACTGAAATGACAAACTGTTCTTAACCGCGGTGGACAGTGACTCAAGCCTCAGTTCAGTTTCTTAGACTCATCCGTAACCCACACGGAACTGTCCTGCCCACACAGGCCTCGCATGCCAGCCAGACACTTGGGCTGAATTCACGCTGGACCCAGGGCCCGCGTCTCTAACTCCCTCTTCTCCTGGATTCATCTTCACTTCCGAGGGGCTGTTGCTGGCCCGAGCCCTTTCTCAGGCCAGATAGACAATGGGATTCTTAAGGAAGCTCGAGCCACCCTCCACCATACCACGTCTGTGGCCTTTCCTTAGGTGGAAACCAGAAAAATGGGGGCCAATACCCTCTTACGTATGTTGCTACTGTCTAAAATCCTGTTGGCACTTTTTATTCTTCAGAGATTCCAGGCAGTTGTCTTTATGTATTATGTTCAGAATTTGAGGTTGCTATAGGATGTTTACTCTGCTTGAATCTTTCTTTGCCATACCAGAAGTAAAACTGGGAAAAATTTTCTTTTTAAATAACATTTTGCATATTATTGCAAAAATCCAAACAATTACAGAGAAAGAAAAGCTCACCTTAAAATCTTACTATTCAAAGTTACCCCTATGTAGTTTTGGTGACCATTTTCACAGACACCTCTCTGCATGTGTGTGTACATGCCATATACGTGAACACACACACAGGCACACACGGGCTCATACAGACACATACATGCACATATGCACATACAGGCACATAGATGCACATAGACCACTTTACCTTTGTCCATTTACACTGCAGATATAGCTGAATAAGCTTGAACATACTTTCTTCTCTTGATAATGTTAGAAAAACTTTGTATATTTTAAAGTGCATCTAGTAATTTTTAAATCCTGTTTTACATGGTTTCATTTTCTCTTACCGATATACAAAGCGGAATGAAGAGGCAAAAGCCATAACATGAACTCTCGCCACCCTTTGTCTCCCATTCTTTGACTTAGTTCACAAATGCTTATCCAGCACTACTACTTCCCACTCACTGCCGTGGTCACAAGAAACAGAGAAGGGCTGGAAAACAACCAGACACATAAATTATAATTGAGTGTGGCTGTCGGTTGTGTGTGGAGTGACTAGAGAGTCCTTTTATGTGACACTGCATCTCAGTGGCAGCTAAGACCTCGTCGAGCTGACGAGAGTGTATCCCGGGCTTTAGAGGGAAACCACCAGGGCAGAGCAGCAGCCCATAGGGAACGACGGTGAGATACGGGAAGGGCCCCCCCCCCCCAGAGCTGCAGCATTAAGACAGTGGTGGCCCCTCTCCTGTGGTCAGGGCACGAGGACCCAGCCTGGTGCTTGTGGCTTCTTTGATGTGACGTTCCTTGCTAAGCCAGCCTCCTACCCAGCCTGGGGCACTTGGGCTGTCTCTGTGAACCTGTGTGGGAGCCAACGGACCGAAATCCGTCTTGTGCACAGAAGCTCTCACGGCTCAGCCTAAAGCAAGAATTAGGGAATGCTTAATGACTCCCCTCAGCATAACATTTATGTTCAAAAGAATGGGGGAAATTTCAAAATTAAAGCAGACGGTAAGTCGAGCGTAAGAAATAATTTCCAATCAGATAAGGGTTTTGTGATCATTCTGCAGAAAATCAAACAAAGCAATGGGACAGTGAGTGACGTGGGCAAGTGTGCAGGTGGAATGGGCATTCTGAGGGGACGTAGGCCACGCAAGGCCAGGCAAGGACCCACGGGGAATAGCGGCCGTGGTGCAGGTGACCAGGAACCGTGGCTGCCAGGCGGACTCGTGGGGAGGGATCGTAGTGCAGTCAGGCTTCATAGGAACAGACGGGCGACGTTCTGGCAGACGGGACACGGAGGACACGGACCAGAGGGGCCACGACCGCGCTCGGTCTCCCCGTCTGAGCAGCTGGCAGCGCGCTGCGTACTGGAAGGGAAGGAATCAAGAAGGCACAGGGCAGGTGGGAACCAACGACGCTGTTCCGGTCGCGCAGTGGCACGCGGTGGCGCGCGGCTGCCGCTTTCCGTTCGGAGTCGCCGGGTCCCCGCTGCTTCACGACGGCTCATCGCATTTCTGCCTCCAGACCCTCAGGAAGTGCCGGCCGTTGTGAGCTGAGGCAGGAGGAAAACAAAGCAAGTCCGATCAACTTACTTCGGCCAAGTGGCATCTCCAGGAAAGGCCACTTCTGAGATACGAGAACCCAGGACAACGGAGCGCGTTGGGTGACACGGGCTTCAAGTGCGGACGCACGTGTGGTTAACCGAACGGCTGAAATGATTCCGAGGGAATCAAACCCCACCAACTTAGCAGCTGCGTGTGGAAGTTGGAACATGTATTTAATTTGCAATGAGAGGTCAGTACGCTGATGCGAAGCCGGGACTGTGATTCAGAGTCGCTGCTCTGAGGAGTGCCCAGCTGCACACCACCCCTCAGGCTGGACAGGAAGGACGCCCCCCTGAGGTGTGCATAGGGTCCTCCGACCACAGCAGGCCCTGTGCTGCTCCTGTAACCGTGATCCTTCCTTGGCTCAGTAGCTTCGTGACCATCTTCCCCTTTCAGGGGCACCACGAGCTCCAGGGCTGAGGTCTGTGAAGACAGGGGCTTCTCAGAAGAGCAACGTCTCTGCTGCCCTGAGCATCACGGCTGCCCGTCCTCGCTTCTGCTCCCCCACCCTCTCTTGGGGCTGGTCTGGTTCTCACTCCTGCAGGAGCAGGCTCTGCCTCATGGTACTTGCGTGCCATTTTGTCATTTTCCCTTCTGTTCCACAGATTTCTTATTGCCCAGCACTCTTGGCCGTGAAATCCATGTTCAAACAGAGAGAAACCAACTTATTTTAAAATTAAAGTGGGAAGGGTACATAATTTACTACTTCATGGGATTTTAGTGAAAAGAAACCCCTCTGGCCAATAAATCCGACATTCTTCCTTACCACTTTGGCCTTCCAAAATCTTTAACAGATAGGCTTCGTGGAGGTCAGGCAGCTGTTCCTCACAAGGCTGCTCTGGGAGAGATTAGTTACAGCCTTTGACTAGTGAAAGAAGCAAATCAAAGTTTGACTTTTGCAAGGACATTAAACTCTTTTTTTTTTTTTAAGTGCAGAGAAAATTTGGAAGACACCTTTTCCTCACAGACTCTGCTGCCTTGGAATCCTCCCCCCACAGGAATATTCAGAAAGGATGGTGAAATTTTCCTTTCTATTTTTTCGTCAACTTCAAAACAATGGCTAATCATTTTTAATGTAACATTCCCCAAAACATAACTAGTGGTTTTGAACATTGTAATTTAAATTTGAAGCAGCTACATACCAACAAATTAAATGCTAAGTTCCAAGGTGTAAGTCTGATTTCAAAACATTTCCATACTGGAATGGCTGCTTAATAATGCCACTGAATATCTGACTTTTCAGGAACATAGACAATGACTTTTTTCTTGCAGGAGCATGTGGGCCCCAAACCCTGACTGTGTAGCTGTGTAGGAAAGTCACACAGACGTTTTGTGGGTGCATAGATGCCTGCCAGCGGGCTCCGCTTCAACGCCACCCACAGAAACTAACGCAGCAGTGAGATTTGCCTTCACAGGCAGTGTCTCTCCTCCCTGCAACTGCTTTAGGAGCCCCGAGGTGCGTGTAGCAAATGAGAATTCTACCAGGACCACCTTACACACGAACGGGGTAGGCTCCAGCCACATTTCAGTGACCTTCGTTTAGAAGTGGAAGAGAAATCCGCGTGGCATTTATGGTAGCGCCTAATCCACAGGTGTGGATGTCACGTCTCCCACTCTGTGAAGACGCCCAAATGACATTTCCTATAGTTCTTGGTAAATAAATGGAAAATACGTAATTGTGAATGAAACTGCACTCAATTTAGAATGAAAATTCAAGTTCTAGGGCATCTGGGTGACTCAGTCATTAAGCATCTGCCTTTGGCTCGGGTCATGATCCCGGGGGTCCTGAGATCGAGCCCCACATCGGGCTCGCTGCGGGGTGGGAAGACTGTTTCTCCCTCTCCCACTCCCTCGACTGTGTTTCCTCTTTCGATCTCTCTCTGTCAAATAAATGAATAAAATCTTTTAAAAAAGAAAATTCAAGTTTTATAGTTCAGAGTTCTAATACTGGAATCTTTTCCAAAGTTTAACATTTTATGACTAACCTAAATATAAAATTTAAATTTAAAGCTTCTATGAAGAGAATGAAAAGACAAGTCATGTAATGGGAGAAAATATTTGCAAAACTTATCTAAGAAAGGATCTGTATCTAAAATATACAAGGAATCTGAAAACAACAATAAGCAAACAGAGAACTCAGTTCAAGGCAACAGGTGTGCGGTACAGGTGTGCGGGTGACCGAGAAGCGCAGGGGAAGACACGAGCACCAGCCGTCACCAGGGACATGCACATTAATAGAGCAACGAGCCGGCGCTGCACGCGGAGGGGACGGCTCTGCCCGGGAATGTGGACACACGGCGGGGCGAGGCCGTGGCGTGGCAGGAAGGCCGCCGGGTCGCCGCTGGGAATGTGGAAGGGAGCTCGGCCGTGTCTCAGGAAGCTCAGATAGATTTGTCGTCCGATCTGGTAATCGTGCTCATGTCCAACCAACTGAGCTGAAAAGTTATGCCCACACAAAACCCGTAGACAAACGTGAAGGAGATTTATTCACAACTTCTGAACACGAGAGGCAAGGGGGGTGCGCCGACAGGCCGATGGCTAAGTGAGACGGGCACACCCGCACGACGGAGAACCTCTCTGCTGGAAAATGCGGAAGCGCTCGCAAAAAGACGTGGAGTCTCCAAAAATGCATATTCCTGAGTGAGACAAGACCGTCTGAGAAGGTCGCGTAGTGTCTGACGCCGACTATATGACATTCTGGGAAGCCCAAAACCATGGAGACAGCAAAACGGTCAGTGGTTGCCGGGGGACTGAGGCGAAAAGAAAATCGTCTCTGGTTTCCACGCAGCGGCGCTTGCATTCATGGAGGCGGTGGGGCATTTATCCCGGGGCCCACAGAAATACGGGGCTGTGCCGGCAACAATCATTTCATCAATGCTAAATTTTAAAACACACTCGATGAGCACATGTGTTAAATCTGTTATTTCAGATATGCCCAGTGTTACAGGCTAAATTATCAGAGAAACGACCGATTCATAACATTTTTGTGTGTGCTTTGCATCTCCTTTCCAATTCTCCAACTCATTTCCCAAAGGCTGAGATGTATTTGTATAAATTAGGGCTTTCGGTTACACACACACAGACACACAGGGTTAGGGTTAGGGAGGTTCAAATAAGAAAAAATAAATTGCCTGCACGCCTCTCACCAAGGTCCTTCCTGAGGAGATCTGGAACCAGCTCAAGCATTACACTGGACTCTCTCATGGGAAAGCAACATGAAGGTCCC
Organism: Taxidea taxus jeffersonii; assembly: GCA_003697995.1. NCBI lineage: Eukaryota > Metazoa > Chordata > Mammalia > Carnivora > Mustelidae > Taxidea > Taxidea taxus. The sequence goes on along the minus strand of RCUC01146313.1, from coordinate 792 downwards.
GGGGTGGTGTTGGCCCGAAGAGAGGCATGCACACCAAGGTCCCCTGCAGTCTAAGCCCTCGTCAAATGCAGTCCCAGGATGGGTCCTTGGGGCTGCAGGCCAGCGTCTGCCTGCCGTGAAGTCTAGGGGGAGCACCCACACAGTGAAGGACCACCACCTGGAGGGCGTGCAAGGGACAGGAGACAACAGCCAGGAGGGCTGCGTGGGGTCCTGCCAGCTTGCCGTGGGTCACCCAAGGGCCAGCGTTCTGCTGGAGAATGTGAAGAGGAAACCTGCGAACTGGAGTTTCCACATCTTGGTTTGTGGAAGCTTCTGCTATGGGTAGCTTAATTTATATTTTCAAAAGAAACATCATCGTCGCGCATTTAAACATTGTAGAATGGTTAGTGGCTGTCGTCTGGATGTTCTTGAGTCTGAGATCCTGAACTTCACGCCCGAATCACCGGCGTTTTTCAGAGCCGCGCGGGAGGTCACAGTAAGTGTAGCACAGCCGTTGTACGACGTGCCGTGTCCTCAGAAATACAACAATATGAGAAACCGTGCCCTGGAGAGGAGGGAATAAAGTGCTCAGACTCTGGTAGGCAGAGTTTAAATAGAAACTGTGTAAGTTGCGAAGCTCCTTGAAGTTTTCTTGATGCGTCGGGAAGCCACGGGCTCAGACGATGTCGGAGGCATGTAACCCTCTCACGTGCCCCTAACCTAACCCCCTAACCTAGCCGGGCACTTTACCTTTCTCTGGGGGGTTTGCATGGAGGCCGGTGAGTCTGCGGAAGAGGGGGTCGGTCCTCCTGG
>ML105734.1:32716-45138 GCA_003697995.1 Taxidea taxus jeffersonii | reverse complement strand
AATTTATTTGACAAAGAGAGAGATCACAAGCAGGCAGAGAGAGAGTGGGAAGCAGGCTCCCTACTGAGCAAAGAGCCCGATGCAGGGCTCGATCCCAGGACCCTGGGATCATGACCTGAGCCAAAGACAGAGGCTTAACCCACTGAGCCACCCAGGCACCCTGTGCATGTTTCTGCTTGTATGTGTGCAGACTGTCCCTGGGAGAATCTGACCAGTAGTGTGAGTTGGCTTCAGGGAGAACTCATAGGGAGCATAAAGGGGAGCCAGAGTAGAGGCGAATTTCCCATACATACTATTTTGAAAAGTTTCAAAGGACAGAGTGTTGACTAGTACAGTGGAGATCCATATTCCCTCTACCTGGGACTTTATCAGTTGTTAATATTTGGCTGCATTTTCTCTGTATATTTTTTCCTTTTCTTCCCTGAAGCATTTGAAATGATCTCCTAATAAAGATAGTTGTCCCACGTAAGCACAATATCTTTATTATAGTAATGAATTTTTATTCCTTTTGATTTTATACATGAGTGTATTCTCTAAATTAGTTCATTAAAAACATAGAAACAGCTGCAGGAGCCACAGATCTGTTGCGGCTGCATTTGTGAGTCAGTCCCAGCTCATGGTTTGGACAGTGGGAACAGCCCTAGGGAAGAGCCCGGGGAGCTGAGGGCAGGGTTCACCTCAGCCTCCAGGTAGCTGAGGGCTGTACAGCAGGTCGCTTTCTCCTGGGGCAGGATTCCATGTCTGTAACACAAGGTGGTTACGTAAGATGATTTATGAGGCCCCTCTTCGTTCTGTGGTTCAGCAGTTCTGATTAAAGCATTATCTGTTAAGCCACAGACTTTTATCGCCTTGGGTTAAGATTGGTAGAGAAGGTAAAAGTCATTCTCTTCTTAACACCTGCCCCCGTGATCTGCTACCAGCTGGTTTAAGCGAGATTGCTTGCTTGCTTTTTTTTTTTTTGAACTCTGACTGTAAAGCACAGTGCTAATTTATGGTCAAGTAGTTCTGAACACCTTGTGCGAGACTCCTCCAGGTTAACCTGCTTCTGTCCTCTCTTGGGGGTGGGTTTACGCAGAGGTCATGGGTGACGGTGAGAGCGCCCATGACTCTCCTCGAGAGGAGACGCTGCAGAACATCTCGGCCGATGATCTCCCGGACTCCGCGAGCCAGGCGGCCCACCCCCAGGATTCTGCTTTCTCATACAGGTATTTCTTTGATAGGATTTCGAATTTGAGGCTCTGGGCTTTTCATCGCCACAGCAGTCACTTCAAGTCAGATGATTTCATTAGGCCACCGGGTGAATGTATAGAGCAGAGAGATAAGGACGGAATGCTGGGGCCTGAAGAGACTGCTTCACTCTGGATGCCGTGTAGCAAAGGCTTTCATCCAGGGATGAAAAAACAACCACTTCATGTGCTCGCAGGGGCCATGTCAAGTGATTTAAATGACACAAGTGGCCATCCCTTTGCCCACACTTAGCTTCCCCAAAACGTGAGAAATGCTGGGGGAGACTGAATGTGTGGGAGGGTCAGCTGCAGGTTCAAATGGTAGAGTGGTGGGAAGGGCTTCTTGTCAGGTGGTGAGCTCGTCTGCGGCAGGATCAGCCTTTCTCAAGAGATGAGGTGGGGGGCCTTCTTGGTGTGGGTGGTGAGATGGCTCTGGGGACTTCTTTGGCCCCTGCAGGCCCTGGCATAAGTCCCCTTTAGCATTCTCCTGATAGTGCCCTCATAGAGACTCAGTGTATGTTACAGGGTCCAGAGGACTTGTTGTTTGACTGTGGTGACTTTACAGAATGATCCTTGCCCACAGCATTTTTATAGCCTTGCTCCTCAGGTCACTAGAAAGCCTGTTCCTTTAAGTGAGGAGTCAATAAATAAAAAATTATCTGTTATTTATGACCTCTTGAAACATTTGAGTCCTGAGGTAGCATATTAATTTATATGGTGAGTGTCCATAAACTGTGACCATTCTCTGCATAAAGAAATTAACATGCTTTTGGGGCACCTGGGTGGCTCATTCGGTTGGCTGGCTGTTTTCGGCTTGGGTCATGATCCTGCCATCCTGAGATTGAGCCCCGCTTGTGCTCTCTCAAATAAACAAAATCTTAAGAAGAAGAAATTAATGTACTTTTGACTCATTCTTCAGAGACGCAAAAAAGAAACTGAGACTTGCTCTTTGCTCTGCGGATTCTGTTGCTTTCCCAGTGCTCACCCATTCAACAAGGAACGGTTTACCGGACCATACAGACCCAGAGGGTAAGTTTTTCCTCTATTTATAGGTTGAACCATATGAGACTGCCTGTATTCAACCTATGTAAGCTATGTAGCAGTTCCGTGTGGTTCCATTAGTATATTTGTATTAGCATCAGGTAAGGGCACTTTGATTCCTGATGCTTCATTGAAGTGAGGTTGCGGCAAGGCTGCTTAGTTCTGCTGATCCCTGGTAGAGCAGAACTGACATCCCAGAGGTTGAGGGCTGGCGTGCAGTGGAAGTCATCGGCAATAGCAATTCTTTTTCTTTTTTTTTTTATTTAGACAACGAAATTGTATGCTTCTTAAAAGTTCAAATAGCTGAAGCAATTAATTTACAAGATAAGAACTTAATGGCTCAACTTCAAGAAACAATGCGTTGCGTGTGCCGCTTTGATAACAGAACTTGCAGAAAACTGCTGGCCTCAATCGCGGAGGACTATAGGTAACTACCCCAGCCTCCTACACCTGTCACCCAGTGGCAAGGATCTTCTTCCCTGTCTTTATTTCACAAGTGAATCTAGGCTTTCGGTGGCAACCTGGGCTGTGTTTACCTGGGTGTAGATTTCCGAGAAACACATTTGGATATTTATCTGGAAATCTAGTTGTAAATGAGCAGCTCTCGCAGAGAAGTGCACTTTCCTTCAGCTTGGCACAAAAGCAGTGTTCGCAGAGGGGAGGCCAGGAGAACTAGGATATCCTGCTCCTTTTCTTGGGGGTAACCAGAAAAACTACTTCCCTGGAGCAGGGAAGCAAGTGTAGCCTAAAAATTGCTGCCTCCTATCTGCTGCCTGCCCTTTGCCAACACTTCAGGAGAAGAACGTCAGTGAGATTCTTGGGAGATGACAAGTCCCCCAGGCTTAGGGGATGAGTACGCTAATGATCGCTACAATTAGAGTATAAGCAAATTGTCAATGATACATTTGATGATCTAGTGGTATATTAACCTGTATTTTGTTGTTTTAGTCTTCTATAGCAATCAGTTTCCTGTGAAGTGTGAGGTCCTGCCGGCATGGAGACCACGGGCCAATATGAAATAGATCAAGGATGCCAGGGGACTTAGTAACATGTCCTGAGTTAGGCAGCTAAGCGTTTAACCCCATAGGTGTTCTTCTTTACCAACATGCAGAATGGTTCTGGTCCTTGAGCTGGCAGCGTGATTAGCCCTCACGACAGTTGTCTGTGGCCTGATGTGGCTAGTTCATAAAACCAAAGTCTGTGAGGTCATATTCTTTAAGAAAAATTAGGACTCTTCGTCTCCAAGAAAGTGTGCACTGTATGTATGTGATGTCCTGCAAAGCCTGTTTCCTTTTAGGAAAAGGGCGCCCTATATTGCTTATCTCACTCGCTGTCGTCAAGGACTTCAGACCACACAGGCCCACCTGGAGAGGCTACTTCAGCGGGTGTTGCGGGACAAAGAGGTGGCCAATCGTTACTTCACTACTGTCTGTGTGAGGTTGCTGCTTGAGAGCAAAGAAAAGAAGATCAGGGAATTCATTCACGGTAACTGAAGACCTTTAACAGAGTTTGGGCCAAGGGTCCAGACTCTTTTTTTTTTTTTTTTTTTTTTTTTTTGTCGTCAGAGAGAGAGAGAGCGAGCACAGGCAGACAGAGTGGTAGGCAGAGGCAGAGGGAGAAGCAGGCTCCCTGCCGAGCAAGGAGCCCGATGTGGGACTCGATCCCAGGACGCTGGGATTATGACCCGAGCCGAAGGCAGCCGCTTAACCAACTGAGCCACCCAGGCGTCCCAACTGAAGACCTTTAGATTGAACATCTTTTCAGCCATGTGTTAGTGGGGAGATTCGGAAATTTTCATATTGCTGGTTTGAGTAGTTGCATGTCTAAGAGTAGTCCCTTAAATTCCCAGATGTTTTATGGATTCTTAATCATTAAGCCTTGATGTGGAACCAGTAAATTTCATTTTTACCGTGGATCGAGTATCTGTAGTTCATACAAAATTGGGAAAATTGGTTAAGGTTTTGGATCCACAAAATTCTTCTCATATTTAAAAATAAAGCGTATCATTAAAATTTTTTAAATGTTTATACTTAAAATACCATTATAATTAATGTACAGTGTCATATTAGCTTTAGGTATAGTATATAGTATAGTGATTCAGCAGTTCTGTACATTAGTTCAAGTATGTCATTTTTATAACAAACCCCTTGCTCTTCAGCTTTTGTATTGCATATTTCTTACCTTTCTCACAATTTTAATAATTTGGCCACATATTCTTCTAAAATAAACCACGTCTAGATACTTTTGGCTTTAAGAGAATAGTATCTACATAGCTAGTTATTAAAATGATTTCTGTAATTTCCTTTTTAAAATTATTCAGATAGTGTATTTAAAAAATTATTGTTTTGCATTGGAGACTTTCAGCAACTCACAGCAGCTGATGATAAAACTGCTCAGGTAGAAGATTTTCTGCAATTCCTCTATGGCGCGATGGCCCAGGATGTCATATGGCAGAACGCGAGTGAAGAGCAGCTTCAGGATGCCCAGCTGGCCATCGAACGGAGTGTGATGAATCGGATTTTCAAGCTTGCTTTCTACCCTAACCAGGACGGCGACATACTTCGTGACCAGTGAGCACGCCCATGTTTACTGCATCCCCGTTGATCACGTAGGGGTACATCAGCCAGTTCCTTGTTTGACATGAGCTGTGCTGAGACTTAGTATGTGACAGTGAAGGCAGCATGTGTTAGCGTTTTTTACCCGTCTGACCCCAAGAGCAGAAGGAAGGATAACGCTCTGTGTTCAGGGCAGTGGGAATGAGGCCAGAGGGCATGTCAGTAGCTGTGGCCTGTTTGGATGGTGGGAACTGTCTGCTGCTCTTCCCGACCAGCCGTGCTCGCCTCCTTCCTCTTCCGTGGGCCTTGACTGCAGCACCTCCTCCTTGACCTTTCCGACTAGGTCCCATCCCTGGCAAGGCTTTCCTGGGCCTGTGTCCCTGTCATTAGCACTTGCCACAGTTGTGCTTGTACATTTGGTAGCGTCCATCGGGCCTCCTCAGCCCGGCACCACTGACATTTGGAGCCAGATAATCCTTTATGTGGGAGGCGGCCGTGTGCCTTGCAGGGTGCTTATCAGCATCCCTGGTCTGTGCACACCAGGTGCCAGTAGTACCCTCCGGCTGTGAGAACCAGGATGTCTCCAGACACTGCCAGATGTCCCCTGGGGGGCAGAACCACCACCTTCTCCATCACTGCTGTGTGCAGTTGTCTGGCGAGCGCCCTCCTCCTCCTCCGCATCATTGGTTGGTGAGAGCAGGATCATTCCGCTCGCATTCACCGCATTCAGCACAGCGCTTGACTTCTGTATGCTTGATACCTGTTTATTAGGAATGAAAAGCTCTACGTTTGAATATCAAAACATACCTGGAAATGTATGGTTCTCAGTAAAGCTGATTTTAAAAAATTATCCTTAAAAAAAAAATAATCCTAAAAAAATCCTGAAAAGAAATACCTGGAGTGGTAACAGGGATTGTATTTTGGATAATGAGACTGGGGATGATTTCATATTTTCCATTTTCTCTTTTTTGCATTTTCTGGAGCATTGCTGTACCCTGTTTCTGCCCCCAGCATGTCGATGTGGCTCCTGTGCCCCTCCCTCCCTTTCTCCCCCACCCCACAGTAACACTGGCTTACTGTGCCAGGGGCTCTCAAGGGGTCCACGTGATAAGACCTTGGGGTGACTCATGAGTGGTTTATAGATGGTTTCTTTCATGGAAATGCTAAGATCTTGCTTGTATGTTCTGTGAATGGGTTAGGATTGTTCCAGTCTGCCTCTCCCACTGGTTCATGCTCTCAGAAGTACACCCAGCCTTCTGTATTTAATTCACCAAATGGGACCTCTTTTCTCTCCAGAGACCATTCTGGGCTTCCAGAATGGGATGAGGAGTTAGGGACATTGACACTGTATTTACTGCAAAGAGGAGCTTTGAAGCGGATTACTCCTGTGCTCTCCTCCATAGCACTTCTGCAGGTTTTATAGAGTGGACAGTTAACACAGTGTTCTGGAAAGTACAGTAGAAACCAAGAAAGTTGGGTTTAGCCCCTGCTCCTAACCCCTGTGTGACCTTAGGCAAATCCTATATTATTTTAAGCCCAATTATTTTCCTCTGTGAAATGAGAGAGAGTTTGAGTGTTCTCAAGAGCCCCTTCTGTCTCTCAGCTTCTGTGATCTTTGGTTTTTGGCTTTTGATCCCTCTGCTTCCTCCTGCTTTGTACTGATTGGTGTGTCCAGGTGGCTTCTGGGCTGGGGCTCCTCTCCTTTGTCCCTTGGAATGCTGTCCTTGGCTGAGAAGGAAGGACTTCCCTATTCTTGTCCCCCCTCAGCTCACTTAGCATTTCTAAGCAGAGCCTAAGTGTGAATCTTTTTTTTGACAAGACGGAATACTTAGAGCTAAGAGATACTCTCAACTGTAATTGTAATCTGTTATCTCGAAGCAGGTCTAAATGTTTTAAATGTTTTGAAAAAAAATGACTCTGTGTGCCTTATTATGTGAAATGTGTATTTACATCTGTGTTTTGGGGGGTTTGCAGGGTTCTTCATGAACATATTCAGAGACTGTCTAAAGTAGTGACTGCAAATCACAGAGCTCTTCAGATACCAGAGGTAATGTAGGTTTATATGGCCTGGGCGGTGCTGGTAGTTGCTCCATATACCCTATGCGTGGAAACAATGTAGTAAATTACAAAACACAGATTGCGTTAGATGTCATTATACCTGTAAAGTTCTCAAAGGTCTAGGATTAAAATTGTCTGGCATGGAATGGCATGTCAGTGGGGAGATGAGGAGGAGGAAGCCGTGCTGAGGGCCCCGAAGCCACTTGGCCTCCTGCCGCAGTGCTCTCCATGGATGTGTTTTGTTTGTTTGTTTGTTTGTTTGTTTTAGAGAGAGAGCATGATGGAGGGTGTCCAAGGGAGAGAGAGACTCTTAAACAGGCTCTGGACACAGGGCTTGATCTCACAACCCTGATGTCGTGACCTGAGCTGGAATATGAGTCAGATGCTTAACCAACTGAGCCCCCTAGGCGCCCCCTCCATGGATGATTTTATAGTCCTATTTCTGCAGAAAAGTCCCATTTGAATAAGGGATCTGGTGACACTCCATAGAGTGTGACAACTATTATTCCAGGGGAAGAAGTTAAATCTGAATGTGATGTCAAAATTACCTTTTAGTGTCATCCAATTTTTACAAAATAAAGGGAAATTTCAGGTATTTGAGCTTTCTGGCTGCTTTATTAAAATCTCCACTATTGATTAGCGTGAGTTTTTAAATTATTTTTTGATTTTTTTGAGTCTGTTATTTTTAGAGCTGTTGCAACAAATGTACATATTTTTAAATTTTTTTCTTTCAGAAGTAGCTTGTTTGGGCTTGTAGAATCAGCTACTATGTGTAGAGAATTTCCATTCTAGCTACTTAGGAATTATTTCAAATTTTTTGAGTTCTGGATTTGGTGTTAATTGTATGTCCTTTCTTCCACTAATGGATATCTGGGTTACTTTATTTGAAAATGCAAAGCAGATTATTTAAAAGTTTAGAAGTTAAGCTTTAATCTCAGTGGGAGAGGAAGGAACAGCAGCCTGGCATTACTGAAGAAAGTAAAAGGCACCAATCTTGTCCTTCTGCTTCCTGGCACCCAGGTTGCTATGGTGGCTTCCTGTGGTTGCTGTTGGGCTCATGATCTGCCTTTCTGTCTCTGGTCTCACTTAGGTTTATCTTCGGGAGGCGCCTTGGCCATCTGCACAGTCAGAAATCAGGACAATAAGTGCTTACAAGACCCCCCGGGACAAAGTGCAGTGTATCCTGCGAATGTGCTCCACCATCATGAACCTCCTGAGTCTAGCCAATGAGGACTCCGTCCCCGGAGCAGATGACTTCGTACCTGTTTTGGTATTTGTGTTGATAAAGGTGGGCCCCTCACTGTTACTAATGAGAAGAGTTATTCGGCATTTCTGAGCAGGTGGTGCTGGGCTTCCCACACTCCAGGGACCTCGGCTCTTCCAGTCTGAAGTTCTGTGTTACCCAGAAAGCAAGAGTCTGATGTGAGGTTTTGTTCTGTCCAGAAGTTACGGTTTTCAGAAGAAAGAATAGGATCAGATTGCTAGATGAACATTTCCAGCTGTTAGGTGCCTGAGGTTCTTGGTTGGGGCTTGATTGTAATTACTGAGCAAATGAATGAAGGAAGAATGAGGGCTCCTATTTTATAATTGTGCCATATTATCTTAAAACATACCGACATCTCTCTCTTTTTTTAAAGATTTATTTATTTGAGGTGGGGGGGGGCATGAGTGGGGAGCAGCTGAGGGCGAGGATCTCTGCACTGAGCACAGAGCCTGACGTGGGGCTTGATCTCAAAGCCCTGAGATCATGACCTGACCCAAAGTTAAGAATTGGACACTCAACTGATGGAGCCACCCAGCACCCAGGCACCCCATATTTGTGGTATTTCTGCAATCCGAACTCTTAGCTCAGGCAGCAACCCGTGGGGTCCGTGTGTGGTCAGCCTTCGTAACCCCAGCTGCTGGCCTCGCTCTTCTCTCTTCCACATGTGGTGCGTTAGTTCCTGTGCAGGCCCCTTGAAACGTGTTCTGGGGCACAGGCCTTACCTTCTCCCAGCCACTGAAAACACCCGTGTCCATTCTTTCCACATGAAGACAGTGAAAAAGTGAGAGATGTTCTGTGTTACCTCTGGCAACAGAGGGAATATTATCTTTTTAGTTTTTTTCTTTCTTGGCTGATTCTACCCAGACTTAGAAGTCACTTGGCATATAGCGTTTATTTCCTTATCTAACATTTTGGAATCCTGGGATGTTGAGTAAGTCTGCTGGGATTAGTTCAGCTTCCATCGGGACCAGTAAGCTTCAGTGACTTTCAAGGATGGAAAGCTCTACATAGCCTAGCTGGCATTCAAACCCGAGTTACCTTTCTAGTATTCCAGTGTAGCTCTTAGTGGCTAGGTGTTTATATATAAATCACTTCCAAAAAAGAATTTGGGGATTATTTTCCCATCCAAGTACTAACCAGGCCCGACCCTGCTTAGCTTCCGAGATCAGACGTGATCAGGCGCGTTCAGGGTGGTATGGCCGTAGACTGGGGATTGTTTTCAAAAAGGACTGGCATCTCTTTCACAGAAAAACATTTGAAGATGTTCACTTAGATGATATTTTGCAGAGCTATACATCTTGAGTATGTGACTCTCTCATTTTTCACTTCTCTAGGCAAATCCGCCCTGCTTGCTCTCCACTGTCCAGTATATCAGCAGCTTTTATGCCAGCTGTCTGTCTGGAGAGGAATCCTATTGGTGGATGCAGTTCACAGCAGCAGTGGAATTCATTAAAACTATCGATGACCGAAAGTGACCAAGACCAAGGCCCACCAAGGCCTCAGACTATTAGGCGGGCAAACAGATCTCTTAGAAAATGTACCAGCTGCTTTGAAGGCTGAAGATTGTTTTTGTATAATATTGTACAGCATTCAGACATTTTAAAACAGATCTTTACTAAACAGATTAATGAGCTAACAAGCAGGTTCTCTTTTCTTTGGGCTCTTTTCCTTTCTGTTGCATATTTGGTTATTATCTTGTCCCAAGTAGAGAATTAGTACTGCAAAAGGGACCACATTTTTCAGGTATTTTGAAATATTAAAAAACAGAACAAAATCTAGAAAATTCCTAGATCTCCATTCATGGATACCCATTCTTTCCTTTTATTTAAAAAAATAAAAAGAACAGTACACCTCTTTTTAGATGCTGTCTAATCTTATATGCATCTAATGGAAGGAAAATACCAGTTGCACTGAGAATTATAATGGTGGTGACATTAGTGGCATTATCTATAAATACACTCACCGAGATGAAAAGCTAAGAAGGAAATGTAAATATAATATATATTTATATTTGATGTAATATGGACATCTTCAGATTCTAATAAACAAGGAGTATTGCTGGTAGTAGGCTGTGATGTACCCTCTTGTGAAATGGTTTCCTGGACAAAGTTTAAGCTGAGCTTAAAAGCAGCAAACGAACACACAGAAATATTTATTAAAGTGGAAAACCGTTTCTTGAACTTTCTAGGTGTGGAGTTTGATGCCCAAGACTGCCTTCGATGAGGGTATAACAATCACTTAGACATTCCTCACCACGGACGTCTTTGAGCCTGCGGGAGGAAGGAGGTAGACCCTTTAGTCGCCACGCATTGCATACGAAGGAACAGGAGACACCTAATAGGTTACTGTGGTACTTCTTATCTGAAATACTAGATACAGTGTAGAAACCCCAAACTGAACTCCTTTCAAACCTTTAATTGTAATATATTTTTGATTATTCACATTGAATGACAGACCAGGAATTCAGTGAATGTCATTTTTTAAAAAACTGATTTGTATTGTCTGCTCTAGTGATAAACTATTTTAACCAACCATATTATTCTTATGGAAAAAAGTCTATTTTGGCAGGTTTCTGTGCCTTTTCTTTCCCTCTTCTGAACAGAAGTCTGTGTTTCCGTATTTTGGTTTGATTGTATAATGATAGTCAGGAATGGGTTTTGGTGCCTGAGAAACTGGCCACGGAGGCACACCAAAGCTTCCAGCACAAGCCTTGTGCATAAGTCACGACCGACTGGTTTCACTTTGTACATTTCCTAAACATGGGGAACTGCTTTTATAACACGCCTGGTCCCATACTTTGAGTCCCTTGTTGCGGGCAGCATTTCGAGGCATTTTTAAGGGAACTGTGACAGACAACCTTGAGCAGATGAATACAGAGGCTGTCTACTTCTCTCCAAGACCTCTGTGTTTAATTGTGCCTAAAGAAGCCAGATTTTCTTCATGCCTCCACCTCTTCTCACTCATTTATTTGAAAATACCAAAATAACAAGTGGCATAGGAGTGTGGGATGTGGTTTCTGCCCTCCAGGGAGAGATCAGAATTCAACTAGTACTACCGAATGCCCTTTGGAACGTTAGGCCAAGCACTCCGCTTGGAGTCGTGTGCTTCATGGGTTGTAACTGCCACACTTGTCTAGGTATTAGACTGTCAAATCCTATCATAACTACTTTACGAAACAAACAGTCTGACACGATTTCCAAGACCTAGGGGGAGTCCATTTACTTCAGCATTTGATTCAATAAATGTTAAGTTGATAGAAGACTTGGGATAGTTGAAATGCATTACCACGGGATTTCCTGGAGATCTTTTTTTCCTCCAAATGGTTGCTACACCTCTGCTGTGTTATCGCTATGGAAATAAATGCGAAGCTGTGGATGCGGCACAGGGCTCTTTTCTGGGGAGGAGAAGGCGGTGAGTCGGGGGTGTCGGGGTGCGCTGGAGGCAAGAGGTAAGAGCCGAGCAGCACCGGAACCAGTGGCGAGGGTAGAAGCCCACAGACCTGGCGGCGGACGACACCTCAGACAGGCAGGGGTTTGGGTCTCACCTCAGGTGCTGGCCGGGCAGCGCAGCTTTAAGGGGCAGCGACGTTTCCCTCCGGAAACCCGGTTGGGAGCACGGACCAACCAGCATTCCCCGCTGCCGGTGGGCCGGGGCATGACTCACCCCAGGGCTGATCTCTGAGCTGAGGAATTGGTGACGGCCTGGCCTTGGTAGGGCCTGAGACAGGCAGTGGTTTGATTTCGCTCCTTCAGGAAGGAAGAACAGTAGCTCTCTGGTTCTTCTGCCACTTCCTCCCAGCACCTGTTTTGCCTGAAGGATTTGTGCAAAAGTATAAAATCACCCACAGGAAACATTCGGTAGCCGCTGATTGTTACATGGAATTTGCAGCAATAATGGATGTTAAGTGGAGAGAGAGTGGCTCAGTTCACTGAAATCTTACACAGCTTGTGTGTTAATATTCAGTTTTTGGAGAAAGGTAATAGGAATACAGATCAGGAGATTGTCTTTCCTTGTGAAATTATTTTCTTTTTAAACCTGGTAAACGTTTCGTTTTCTTTCTCCACTTTAGTTCACATCTCAGCCGCAGTAATTGCTTTCTTCCGATTTTTCCTTTAAAAACCTGCTGATGGAAGCTTTTTTTATACAGATGTTAAATAGCTGTAGTAAGAGAATTAGGCTTTGTGAGGGATTGAAAATAGACGTGTTGCATGGTTTTTCTTTTCCTGTTGCGTCCTGGGAGCCTTTGCAGACGTTCCGTCTATGCGTTGCCGAGGTGCG
>ML105734.1:0-32316 GCA_003697995.1 Taxidea taxus jeffersonii | reverse complement strand
GACTGCGCATGCCCGTCCAGCGCCACTGTTGAGTCGCGGCCATGGGGATTCCAATTTGGGCCAAGTCAAGGTCAACTCCATTTTTAAAAGATTTAAGCTTTAAAGATTCATTTCTCTGATGTGATTGGGTATGGAAAGGGGAAGTCGGACCACACTTGCTCAGAATTATTAGTGGATTGCATAGAAGTGATAGAAATGTGGGGTTAGCTTCCTCCAAGTGTATCTTAGACTTTCTCTTCCTGCCTCTCCATTTCTGCTTTATTTCTTTAAGGAAAACTCTATATTTGCCGTCTTTAGTTCTTTTAAGTCTAGTGGATTTATTCTGTATGTAATTGCCATAATTTGGTGTGGGTGGGGATCAGAAACAATCTTATTAAAGCTCAAAGAATTTTTAGTAGATGAACAGTGATGACATATTCGAGATATTTTGAATGCCAAAATGCTTGAGAACTTTGCCAGATTAATACTTAATATGTTTTAGAATGTAGGTTACCCAAGAAGTAGGATGACCAGGAATAGCTCTATTACTCCTGAGAACACTCGGAGAAAGGAAAACAGTTTGCTTCCGTGTCGTGGTTGGTGTGGAGTCACCATGGAGCTGGTGTATCCCACAGACCTACGCTCAGCAAAGGCTAAGCTCAAGAGGGAGGAAGTCCTCTCTACTGGGTTAATGGCAGACAGCGTGGGCAGTGGCCACGCGCCTTAAGAATTCACCCTGCCGAGCGGATACTCTGTCTTACTTACCGGATTCTTGTGCTTCGCCTGAATTAAAAAGCGTTGGACTGCCTCTCCTCTTGAAACTGATAAAACCTTCTATAAGCCTCAGTTAATGAGCTTGCACAATCTTGTATATGTACAGGAAACTCCTGTCTTCCAATGTGATGACTAATGTATGGTATCATTCTGTAAAGCTGATTAAAAAGGGAGAGCAGTAGAATTCCCTGGATTTTATGTTTCCATTATCTATTTTGTATGCAGAAGTAGTTTCGAAAGTTTCTTGACTTCAGATGTTACTAATTTCTCCATGATGATTCCCACCTGTCTTTTTCATTTGAACCTCTAAGGATATTTGTTAAGTGTGGTCCAGGAGGGAATGAGCGTGAACTCATATTTACTAACATGATGGTGAACATTTACTGTTTTCACACAGTTCGTATCTGACCCCTGTGTTTGGTTGCTACTCATCAGCCTTAGTTCTGTGAGCAGAAGTCCCCATTACGGGATTCACTGAAGCCTTTATTCATCTTTTCGGCTGAGGGGAAGTGCTGTTAGACCAGGAGCCCTCGTCACAGGCTCACTGTGCAGGCTTTCTTCACTGTCAGAAAGGGGCTTGCCCTATATATATATATATATATATATTTTTTTTTTTTTAAGATTTTATTTATTTATCCGACAGACAGAGATCACAAGTAGGCAGAGAGGCAGAGAGAGAGAGGAGGAAGCAGGCTGTCCGCAGAGTGGAGAGCCCGATTCGGGGCTCGATCCCACGACCCTGGGATCATGACCTGAGCCGAAGGCAGCGGCTTTAACCCACTGAGCCACCCAGGCACCCCGGGCTTGCCCTATATTGATCGCACCTTTTTTAGAAGGAAACATTAAAAATTTCAGTGGGGGCTCCATTTGCATCCAGTCTGCTCAGTATTAAGTATCACTTGCCTAAAACTGAAAATTGAATTCAGCTTTTCTTGCCAACTTGGCATTACCCGTGTGCTTAGACTCCTGTTATATTTGTACCCACTCGACCCCTCTCTCCGAGTAAGTGGCTCCGTACGCTTTCCCGAAGGATGCTGAGCTGTGACACTGTTGAGCTAGGCTTCCCTTAGGGCCGCCTCAAGATCCTGAGAAGCGAGATCATT
This sequence comes from Taxidea taxus jeffersonii, assembly GCA_003697995.1. Taxonomy (NCBI): domain Eukaryota; kingdom Metazoa; phylum Chordata; class Mammalia; order Carnivora; family Mustelidae; genus Taxidea; species Taxidea taxus. The sequence goes on along the minus strand of ML105734.1, from coordinate 30,460 downwards.
TCTCAGAAGCACCTCTTGGTTATGAATGTGTCCTCTGCCTAGAGATGTAAAGATTCATTGAAGAGCTTTTGCTTCAGTCATTTCATTCCAGAAGAATCCTTTTCCATCTTCTTGGGGGTACCAAAATGCAGTACATAGACTTAAAAAATCGACCAAAGAGACCAGAAAATCTCTGGCCATGGGGATCCTGAAAACATCTTCCACATTTGGGAATAGCTCTCAGTTCCGAGTCATTGAACCTGTTGTAGATGCTGAACATGAAAACCACAGTAGACTTATTTCTGTTAACTAGGAATTCAGCATATTGCTGGCCAAAAACATTAAATTTTATGTTCCTGTGAAAAGAGTATCTGATGTGATTTTTTAAAAGAAATCTCTATGCTCGACGTGGGGCTTGAACTCACGACCCTGGGATCAAGAGTTGCATACTCCACCGACGGAGCCAGCCAGATGCCCCTTCTCATGTGATTTTTTAAAATAGGATATTTTCACCTCAGCTTTCTTTACCCCCCTTAATTTACAGGTTTGACAAAAACTTTGTAAACAAGGTTGTTCTGTTGACTCATATGTAGCCACTGATGTTTCTTCGTCATTCCTGGGAATTTAGTGAGAGTGCCCTGACTCTCTCTGACCAAATGAATGACAATCTCTGGGAGTGGCACCCAAAATTGTGCTCTAGGGAGTTCTGTAAACCATTTTTGTCCAAACTTCCCTCTTGAGAATCACCTGGGACTCTTGTTTGTAAATCCGAGTTTATTAAAGATGGAACCAGGAATCTTTACATCTTTGAGTGATCACCTGGCTCTAGCTATCTGGGCTAGAGAGTCAGGAAAAGACTAAACGGTAAAAAAAGAAACCTAGAAGCCACCTTTCAAAGACCTGTATTACAGGTACTTGATCAGTTTTTAAGACATGAGTCTGAAACAGCTGGCAGCTTGGTTCTCGGAAGATCTGGGAATCGTGTGCATTTACTGGGGCAGGTGGGTCAGGACCCCATCATGACAGGTGGAAGAGACACACCCAGTCACAATATTTTCTCCAGCAACAGATGAGATGGGGTGTTGAGGCAATTGTGAAGCATACCAAGGGGGTGATGTCAGTCAAAAGACGGCATGGTCATTATTCCAGGCAGGTCTTGGAGATGGAGCCTATTTGTATATGAAGAAGGGTCTGGAATTTATGTGGAAGGGAAAGTAGACTATGGTGAGCTCACAGATATAGACGATGGAAGGTGACCAGCAACCACAGTCCTAGCTGATTTCTGAGTGACCAAACGAGGGCATGGAATGGGCCATTCTTATTTGACCATCGTGTGGTAGTCTCATTTCCAAATCATATATGGTCTTTATAATTTTTAAGGGCAAGAATTAAAAGTATTTTCTATAAAAACAAAAGTAAGTCCTCCGGGTGACATTCTCATGGAAGTTTGAGAAATGTCTGGAGAGCCAGCATTTCACAAAGCATGAACCAGGGGCCCCCCTGCACCACACACCTGGGGATGTCCATAACCTTGTGATCTCACCCCATAACCCCTGAATCAGAATTTCTGGGACGGGGGTGCTGCAGGTATCAGCATTCATAGCAAGCCCTCCGCGTGGCTGATGCTCGGTAAAATTTGGGATCCACGGCAAAAAGTGTTCAGATCTTAAAGGCTTTTGGCTCCAAGTCCTGCAAGGGTAACAGCTGTGAGGAAGGCGGGCTCTTGCAATGGAGAAGAGCTTTTGCCAGACAGCCAGACCAATTTCTCCTCTAAGGATAGCGCTTTTTATTTGCTGAAGCCCGAGTGTTTTCTTTACTCACAACCTATGTGGTTATGTAAAAACTCTTCCCCATCCTCAAATGGCTAAACTTACCCATAGGATCCCAGTGTTCAACTCTCGTTACAAAAAAATACTTGTCTAATCTTCACCCTTGTCCTCACTTTCAACAGTCTCTTCGTTTCTTTGTGTTTTGTTTCCATTCGTAACTGGTGTCGCCATGTGAAATGACAGCATCGGTTCCAGCAGCCCTTGGCTTCTGCCTGGACTTTTGCTCCCAAAGAGCAGCCTGGGCCTTGCCCTGCTGGGAGCGAGAGAACCTTCACTTCCCTCATCCCCCATTTCGGGGCCCCTCGGTCACTTTGTGGCTTCCAAGTCCTGGATTTATTTTCCTCCCTCCTGCCCACCTCACTTCCTGATCACCAACAACCCCTTGTCCCTCTTCTGTGGCGATGCTAGTGACGTTGGGGAGCGAGTGGGGATTGAGTCCATGGACAGGGGAAGGAGGCAAGTGTGTAGGAACAGGATGGATGGCAGAGAGGGAAGGTGATAGGGACCTCCTTCCAGCATCTCCACCGCAAAGCTGGACCACACCCACCAGGCCAAAGAGGGTTTTCCCCCTCCTGGGAAGACTCCTGGCACCTTCTGAAAAACGATGGTGCTGAGTGGTGTTCGGTCGTACATGGTGGCGTGTGGACCAGTACCTGGTCCGGGAGCCTGAAGACGGTTCTGCTCTTAGCTTTGCCTCTAACCAGACCCAAGGCAGGTGACCTCTTCCTGAGCTGAGCTCTATTACCTCAATGACTCCTCCGGCCTCTGGTTTGGTCACATGTATATTATAATGACATATATAAAATCTTGAAATTAAAAAGAAAATCTTGAAATAGTTCTGTGCTGTCATCTAACCGAGGGATGGAGTTAAAGCGCACAGACGCCGTGGAGGTCATGGAAAGGGGGCAGCCCGGGCTGGGCCCCAAACATTCCAGACACACACAGTCAGCCTCTGAGCACAGAAACCACGCGAAAGGAACCCAGTTTTAACTGAAAGGCTCCATTGTGAACCCACATCTGTCGTGCTGTGGTCATGAATACTAACTACCGTGGAATGGTTTCTGCAGCTTCTCTTTGAACCCTTCCGGATCTGGATACTTCAGTCGGTAAGTGCCCTGGGGTCCTGCCTCTGGGGTTCGTCTCCATTGCCCCATCTCCGGGTCTCCTGAGCAACTTCTCCCGAATGTGCCTCCACCACCAAAGCCGCTTTCCCCCACCTCTGTTCTCACGACCGTCTTCCTCTTGCCCTTTCTCCGCAGTGCCCTTGGAATTAATCAAGTCTGATCAGATCTTCTGCCTAAAATCTCTCTTCTATTTTGGTTCCAACCTACTTTTCAGCCTTATGCCTCTGTCCTTCTTCTCCAGCTCCACCTGGGGCCTTAAAACGCTCACCTCTGCCCCAAACTGTCATGTTTCGCCCGCTGCAGGTGTCCGCCTTTCCTGAGCCCTCAGGTCTCAGCGCCTCTCGCTACCACTCCAGCTTCAAAGGGAGGAAGGCAGACTCCCCAGATGCCCCCATCCTTCCCTCTGTCCCCAGTGAGGCCGCATCCCTTGTACACTTCTCTGCAAAGCAGCACCCTCCCTGGAGCCCATGCTGTCCGAGGGGACTGTCCCACCCCAAATGGCAGGTGTCCCCAAATGTCTGCAGATGGGGATGGAGGAGGGGAGAGGCTGTTGTAGCTCCTCAGCAGGGGGATTTCACTGTCTTTCCTTTCCAAATTCAGCCCCTGTGGGGACAGGGGCTCTCTGCCCCCCACCTTCACATCCTCTGGGAAGACACCTCGCCCCAAAGCCCTTGGCCTCCACCTCTGTAGCCCCAGCCGGTGGAGGAACTGATAAGGAGCCTCATACCCACCACCGTGTGGACACCCCCATACCGAGTCCAGTCTACAAGGCACTTGGACTGTATGCTCGGCTTCCGGGCCAGGGTCAAGGTCTGTGGTCCCTGGAGGCTCGGGCCAGGGGCCCAGGACACCTGAGTTCCCCAGCGGCAGCTGGTCCTCAGGTCTGGAGACACCAGGGCACTTGGCTGGGCCTTGATGTCTCCTGCTGCTCACCCCTGGCCCTGGCTGGGCACAGGGTCCCCGGGCTCCAGGCTGCCCGCCACTGGGGTGCTTCCCTTGGGGCTGTCCCAGGGGCACCAGGGCTGGGGTCGTGCCTTCCTCCCACTTCTTCCCTTCCTGTTCCAAGGTGCCAGGTGGCTGCCACGCAAAGAATTGGTGTGGGCCCTGCTGGGCCGCGTGGGGCTGAACCAGCGGGGAGATAGAGTCACCAGGAGGAGGGAGCCTGGGGAGCCCTGAGGGGCCGAGGATAGGCCACAGCGTCGCCTCTCAGGCGTGTGCCCCCAACACATTACCAAGCACGGGAGGGGGGGATGGAGGCTGTCAGGTACCCTGCTGAGCGCCTGCCCCCCCCCCCCCCCCCCCCCCCCCGCCCACTCCCGCCCAAGTGCCCAAGTTCTGTTGTTGGCTTGCACCACCCTCCTCTGGCCCTCGTTCCCCGGCACTGTTCAGTCCTCTGTGCACTGGGGATTACCATATCTATTAACTCCGGGGTGAGGGGCTGCAAACCAGCGGGCCAACAGTGTCATGCCTGCCTTCCCAGGCTCTTCTGAGGCTTCCCCGGGGGTGGGAGCCATGGGAGAAGGGCTGGGATTTGCTGTTTCCTGGGCTGGTGTTAGGCGGGCCAGTTTCCTCCCAGGCCCCTGCTTTGCTGTTCCTTGGGTGACATCTTGTGGCCAAGGACAGGTACACACCACGGGCTGAAAAGGCTTCCTGGTGAAGGCGCGGTCAGGCCCTTCTGGAGGAGGGGTCAGGATGCTCAGGAGAGCGGGTAGGTTCCCGGACACGGGAAGCACCAACCAGTCCCCTTCATCCGTCCTTTCAGCCGAACTGGGACAGTTCTAGACAGACCCGGGACTCATGCATGCCCCCCACACTCGACACACACACACACGCCGGGTTTCCTGGTTGCCCGCCCAGTGTTACAGCAAACAATAACCATCATTCCCAATATTGAAAGGGTTTTTCTTTTCTTTTGAAGTAATCCGTACAACTAATGTGGGGCTCAAATTCACAACCCCGAGATCAAGACTCGCACACTCCACCAAGTGAGCCAGCCAGACTCCCCTAGAAGGCATTTCTATAGCAACCTTTTATTCCCATTTCACAGATGAGGCAGCAGCCCTGAGTCACCTAGCCAATGAGGAACCAATTCAGGACATGAGCCCAGCTCTGATAGGCTTCTAGGCTAGATGACCTCGGAGGACACTCTAGTTCCCAAACTATGGGGACCCTCGCACCCATCCTTCAGGGAGGTACTACCAACGTGTCACAATTGTGCCTTGAGTTCCGGGACTGTTTTCATGTACAGGCACAGTGCTGAGTGCTGTACACACGTTATTTCACAGAAGCTAGGTAGTACAATGAGCCCCATTTTACAGATGAGGAAGCCGAGGCTCAGAGTAGTGAGGTGGCTCAAAGCCATGTAGAAAATACATGATGGAGCTCGGAGCGGATCCAGGTCTGGCGGATTCCCAAGTCCTTGTTTTCAGCTACTGAGGAGTCCTGTCTGCTGCTCCGCAAAATATCCCGACAGGATTGGGGGCAGGGGGCCCTCCTATGGGGTGGAAGCAGAGGGAGTTTTGCAAACTGTAGAGGATGGTACCCATGATCGTTCTTTACCAGCCTGATCCTGCTGGGCGCTTCCCCTGTGCCTGCGATCCTCTCGAGGGCAGGGCAGGACCCGGGTGGCCTCCCCATGCCCAGCATGAAGCCTGGCACCCAGTGGCCACCAGCAGGTCGGGCTGAGTAGGGTTCCCTGGAGCCGGGAAAGCCGACCTCCCCACTTTCCCACACACAGCCAAGTCCACTTCCCAGAGTCAAGGCCACGGCAAGGACAGAGGGAGTCTCTCCGCCTCCCCATTCGCCTTGTTCAGAAGAAGGGGTGACCTTCGCCTCCTCCTTTGTTGTAACAAGCTACACCTGGACTCTAATGCAGGGCCCGCGGGGGAAAGGGCCTGGTTGCTGGGGACCCCTCACAGACCCCTGAGAAAGCAGCAGGGCGGGCGGAATATAAATGCAGCCATGAACGCAGAGGAACAGATGAGAGAGAGCCTCCAGGTGACTGGGTGGAGAGGACCCACCAGGGCGGCCGCCTCCTCTCTGTGCACAGATTGAGCCCATGATGAAGATGAATGGAAACCCCTTTGCTGGAAAATGTGGAAGCGATCAAGAATGCTACCTTTGCCGAGGGGCCCTCCCACCAGCTCTGAGCAGGGAAATGTTAGGATTCGGAATTTCAGCAGCGGCCACGTGGTTAGCACGCAAACCAGGCAAAGCTCGTGGCAAGCAGCCCCAATTACAGGATAAATGATACAGGCCGCCCGTGAACTTGGCAGGAGGTAGCGGACTCAGCGGCGGCCGGCGGGGACCGGGCGGCCCCCACAAGCGGATGACAGCTTGCTCCAAAGATAGGCAGCCCGGATTGGTGACCACGGCTGGCCCCTGCCTCGGGGCCCCCGGTGGGGCGGTGTTGATGACCAGAAGACCTTCGAGCCACGGCTGTGGGAATTTTAAAGGCCAGTTTTGAGGGGGAACGTGGGATATTGTTCTGCAGGGTTTCTGGTGTCTGCTGATGAAAACAAACTAGTCGCTTCCAAATCCCACACAGGGAGGCAGGGCTGATGAGGACACTGTGTCTTCATTTTCCAGGCCGAAAAATCCCAATTTTTCTCAATATGTCCACCGTAGAGCAATACGTGATCATTCGGTCGCATGCAAGGTGGACCAGGAGGAAAGGCTTGTGGAGCGAATTAATATTGTCGACGAAATTGCAGGGGGCATGTTTAACTCACTTCAGGTGCTCTAGAAGATTCGCACAATGGATAAGCTAATTACAAATCATGCCTATTTATTCATTAAAAAGGGCCTGGGGGAAATTCAAAGAGGCAACACTGCCTTAACTTCATTCAATTTGCAGTGTGTGATTAAACGGAACACAGCTGCAAGACTCCGGAAATGTTGCCTGATACCCGCCTTCTCCCCGGTTCCGACTGACCTCTTCTCTGGGGGCCTTTTCCACCCTCGAGCAGGGTCTTGTCCTCCTTCTTCAGCCCGTCGGACGCTCTCTGGCTACTTGGGACTTCGGGCAAGTCCCTTTGCCAGCCCGCGTCTCAGTTTCCTCATCTGCGAAGTGGGTTCATGACCCTCTGGCTGTCAAGATTCCTGAGGAATAAGGAGGTGACGGATATTCAGGGGCTGTTCCAGAGCTCAGACCGTAGCTGTGTGGGAAGAGCCTGCTTTTCCTTTCCTCTCTGCCTCGGTATACCGGGCTGCTTGCCTGCCCAGTGCTGGATGGAACCAGCCTGACGTCTCCCGCCCATGACCCTGGGAGTCCGGCTGTCCCTCGGGGCACGGTGACCACCAACTGTCTCAATTTGCCCAGGACGGCGGGGTTTCCCGGGATGTGGGATTTGGGGGACTAAAACTGAGACGGTTCCAGGCAACCCAGACGGCTAGTCACTCTTGTGCTTAGAGCCCCACAAAACTCTCCTTATCGATGTGCCCTAAAATAAGTGAAAAACAGAGCTAGCTTTATCTTCAGGCCTAGCGAACGTCTGGGAAGCCCAAAGGTTATTTATTATCATTAGTAAATTGTAAGAACCAAACAGCCAATGTTTGCTTAGCATTTTCCAATTCACGAAGTGAATTTTAATTCACATTTTTAATTTACGGGATGAGTGTTCTGGGGCTTCCTTTCCCTGTACTCAGCACCCACTTGCTGAACCCCCGGAGTGGATGTGGGAAATAGGAGTCCAGGGGCTGTGGCACATTCTTGTCCCTGGTCCTCTGTGAGGCCACACATCCTCAGATTCTGCACCTGGGCTCAGGGCGCTGTTTGTGTCCCTCCCTCTGCCTTTGTCAGAGGCTTAGAAAGGGTCCCTTGCCACAGAGTAAGAGATTAACCTGCACCATGTGAGATTACCCTCTCCGAGGATCCCTCCCAGTCCGATTCAGGCAGTTTCATACAGCGCAGCCTGGTACAGTAGTGGTGATGTTCAGACCACCATGCAGCTTGAGACGCTTCATTTCTCTGAGCCTCTAGTTTCTCATCTGAGGAATGGGGATATTAGTAGTTTCTATGTCCCAGCCTTGCTATGGGAATTAAATGAGATCGTCCGTGCATAGCACTTCAGTAATGCCGTATGTGGCACATAGTTGGTGCTCTCTGAATGAGGGTTCCTATTTTTGGCTTGTGTGAGTGTGTCCTTCATCTTTCGGAGTTGCCTGTGGTCAGCCACGCGGCAGGCAACCGACAAACGGTGGAATGAAGGAGCAGAAGTAAATGCGCACGTTTCCCAAATGACCTTGAACTCACACAGGCTGCTTCCCCCTCTGCCAATCAAAGGGCTCTTCCTCTCCCCACCCCTTCCCTTGGAAGCCTCTCAGTAAAACACCCCATTTCCCATGGCTCCCCTCGGGGGACCTGATGGGTTGTGAGACATGTTTCCATCCCCCCTATGGTTTCCAAAACATACAAATCATTTTGGCTGCATTTCTGTGTTTCATTACTACGGATGCACATTTGAAAACAGAGGGTGAGGTTTAAAAGCAACATGCAATTTTTATTACATATATCTCCAAATCTGCCATTAGGCCCGTCCCCATGGTGTTATTGACCTTGATTCTTTCTCATTTGCATCCTGCATTTTTCATCCTTTGGAATATGGTGTTTTGGGACTTCTCCATCATTAAGTGGATTTACAGCAATTTCCCTGTGTGTTTTCTCCAAGGGATTCTGTTATGAGATGCACATTAAATCTCCATTAATACCTCATTATCCGACTGATAAGATTACCATGATAATGAGGCAGAAATTCTAATTGTTTCACTTCTTATTGTGCCTTGCATTTAATCCTTTACTCTACCTGGAAGTTGGTCACGAGCTGGTGAGCACCAGGCTGAGAAAGACTTTCCAAACAGAGGACCAGAGGCCGGGGTTGTTGTGATCAGTAGTGACTGGGGGAGAGAAAGGAGGTGGGACAGTGTTTAAATTAATCACATTTCCTGGGCAAAAAGTTTGGGGATGGAAAGCCATCTGAGATGGGCCTAGTTGGCTTATGGAGCTCCTGTTGGAAACACACTCACACACACACACACACACACGTGCCCACGTGCACACATGGGCATGTATAAAGATGTGTGAGCACGTATTCTCACACACACATCACCACTCACACACGTGCACATAATGCACATGTCTGAACTCCAAGTTCACGAGAGCCTAGCCTCTTGACTTCATGCTGTTTTCCCACTGGCCTGGACCCTCTTCTAGACCTTCCCTATCTCTGGAGCTCTTTGTGAACCTGCCTTCCAGACTGATGAACTCATCTGATTGAGAGTCAGAGGCACTGAGCCAGAAGACACTGCAGGGGCAGGAATGGAGGGATAGAGACAGCGTGAGAAGGGGCCTCTTCAGGCAGAGCCTTCGCGGGACTGTCTAGGAGGGCCGCTCCCACCGGGACATCACTGCACGTCCCAACAGCCCCCATGTCCCAAGTGTGCTCATCTGTTCCAGGTCAACTCCCACCATCTGTTGGGGCGGGAATTCCCCTGAGACTGTCCCGGTGACACTGTCCCCCAGCTGCCTGCCACCCAGAAACTCCCCCAAGTGGAGTTGCTTGGACTTTCGAGGACACGGGCTCTTCTTGGCCTTTATCCTGCCCTTGTGCTTGGAGAGCTGACTCCCACCCCCACGGGAGACCTCCCTTGAGGAGGAAAGAGCATTTCCAAAGATTCTGCAGAGATTGGGAAGATGGTGGCTGTAGGCGCAGAGGTTCTGTGGCTGGAGAAATGGCCTGTCGGTGGGCCCAGCTCTTCGGGCATCCGGAGGCCACCCGGCATGGAAGGCAGGTCCTGGAAGGCAGGGAGCCGACTTGCTTGCACAGATGGGAAGGGCAGCACGGCTGCGGGGGCTACACTGTAATGACGTATCCAAGGCTGGACCAGATCAGATGGCCCTCAGGGTCCCGTTTTCCGAGGCAGCTGTAGAGCCACAGATTGGCCGAACTGGAAAGTCTTCCTGGGACCAGCTCGACCCCGCCTTCTAGCTGTTGTGAATAATACTGCCCTGAGTATGTCCGAACGTATCTTCAAGTCCCTGCTTTATGCCCTGCTGAGCAGCCCCTAAAGGAGATTGTGGGGTCATATGGCAATTCTGTGTTTCATTATTTGAAGAGCCTTTCCACCTTCCCCACAGTGGCTGCACCAGTGGTTGTACCCTTCCACCAGCGACGCACAGGTGTCCCAGATTCTCTGCTTCCTGAAGAACACTTGTTATTTTCTGGGGTATTTTATTTTTTTAAATTTTGTTTTATTTATTTGACAGACAGAGATCACAAGTCAGCAGAGAGGCAGGCAAAGAGAGAGGACGAAGCAGGCTCCCGGCGGAGCAGAGAGCCCGATTCGGGGCTTGATCCCAGAACCTTGGGATCATGACCTGAGCCGAAGGCAGAGGCTTTAACCCACTGAGCCACCCAGGTGCCCCTGTGTATTTTAAATAATAGCTGTTCTAATGGGTGTGGAATGGTATCTCGCCACAGTTTTAATTTGCATTTCCCTAATGATTAATGGCGTTGAGCATCTTCTCACATGCTTATGGGCCGGGTGTCTGTCTTCTTGGGAAAATTGTCTGTTCAAGTCCTTTGCCCATTTTTGAATCGGGTGTTTGGTTTTTGTTGTTGTTGAGTTTGGTTTTATACGCACTCATCCATATACATTCGAGATGAATTCCTTGTCAGATATGTGACTTGCGAATGTCTTCTCCCGTCCTGCAGGCTGTCGTTTCACTTTCTAATATCTCCGTGCTGAGGATGTATTTCTTCTATTTCTTTATTTTATTTTATTTTAAAGATTTTATTTATTTATTTATTTATTTGACAGAGAGGGAGAGTACAAGCCAGGGGAGCAGCAGAGGGAGAGGGAGAGGCAGCCTCCCCAGTGATCAGGGAGCCCGATGTGGGACTCGATCCCTGGACCCTGGAATCATGACCTGAGCCGAAGGCAGTCGCTTAACTGACTGAACCACCCAGGGGCCCTCTTTTTTTTTTTTTAATTTTTATTATTATTATTTTAAAGTAATCTCTACACCCAGCATGGGGCTAGAACTCATGACCACGAGATCAAGAGTCACATGTTTCACCGACAGAGCCAGCCAGGAGCCCCTCCCATAATGTATTTCTACCCGTCCCCCAGAGTTAGAGGGTTTTTCTGTTTGCTTCTCCCAACTGCAGTGGGTCTGGGGCTTTTCATGCTCTATTCTCAGCTACTTAAGGCTCTTGTTTCATGGAGGAGAAGGTGGAAAAGGCTTTATGCCTTTCCCACGGGGACTGACGATCTAGGAGGCCTCTTGCCCTGCCCCCAATCTTTCCTGCGAGCAAGCGTAGATGAGGTGCTTGGAGGTGAGCCTGTGAGTGGGTAGGAATTCCCCTGTGTCTGTCGCTCCTGGGGATTCTATACCTCACACTGGCTCAGACTTCCCCTTCAGCAAGTTACCCAAATTTTAAAGTGAATTCTTTAAAAAAAAAAAAAGATATATCTATTTATTTGAGGGAAGTAGAGGGGCAGAGGGCGAGGGATAGAGAGAATCCTAAGCAGACATCCCACTGAGCATGGAGCCTGACCCGGGGCTCGATCTCACGACCCTGATACCATGAACTGAGCCGAAACTGAGTCAGATGTTTAACCTACCGAGCTTAGAGAAGCCGTGATTTTGTTCATTACCCACCTTTATAGAAGCTGTGAGTCTACTGCTGAGCTCTCCCTAAGTACCCTCAGTGTGCCAGGCTCTGCCAGGCTCAAAAGGGGGCAACACAGGAGCAGGCCCCGCCCTCAGGGAACACACAGCTGTCCCTCTGGATCTCGTCGGAGCCTCCCAGTGGCCGGAAGCGTGGGCAGTTCCGGTCCCTACTGTACCGTGGCAAGACGAGCTTCGGAGGGGGAGGCCGACCCGCCAGAGCTAGGGAGGCAGTTCGGGTCCTGGTCCAGCTGGCCGCCGAGTCCTGGCCGGGGCTGCTGTCCAGGGCTTCAGTTCCTGGACCCGGGCTTTCCCTCCTCTGAGTCTTGGTTTCCTCCTCTGTAAAATGGGAGTAGTTTATCCCCACCTTGCAGGGGCTTGTGAGGGGTCCACAAGGCCAGGCCCCCAGCAAGGGCGGAGCTGGGTGGGGAGGAGGCCTGGGAGATCAGACCCTCCGGGCGGCGTCTGCCATTGCCCACCGTGCTCCACCCAGACCCGGCTCCGAACCCGCAGCCTGGCCCTCTGCCTTGTGAAGGAACTGAGACCAGCCTGCTGTGAGTTTGACAACGGGACCCTCCAGGCAAGATTTGGGGCCACGCAGTGCCCGGGTAGCAAACCTAGGCTCTCAGCCGCTATTAGGGGTGTAATTTGTCTCTCATCCTCTGCCCCCGCCCATGTTGAAGTCTGACCCCCATAACCTCAGAATGTGACTTGATTTGGGGACAGGGTCTTTATGTTGGTAATCAAGATAAAATCTTCAATTTCCTTTCAGGAGTGTGGGAAGGGGGAGGAGGAGATGCAGCTCCTGATGGCGGGGCTGGGGGAGGAAGGCCTGGGGCAACCGAGCGGCAGGGGTGGCTTAGAGAACCGGGCAACCAGGCCTGCAGCCCTGCGGCCCAGACCACTCTTCCCAGAGGAAGCCTGATCTCGAGGGATCTCAGATGATCTACAGGTTGCCTGGAGAGTCCCGGGATGAGCAGCACCAGGATGCCCTAGGGACCAGAGGCCCCTTGTCCCGGGCTCATCCACCCTTCCTCCCCCTCAGAGTCACAGCGCAAGGGGCCTCACCTCAAGCTAGAATACTTGATTACCCCTGGAAAGACCCTGTCCTCGAATAAGGAAGCCATTAGTCGTTGGGCCTTAATGCAATCTGACTGGGGAGCCTGGTGTCCTCACAGAAAGGGGGATTTGGACACTGAGAGCACAGGAGGAGACGAGGTGTTTCTACAGCTGAGGGCCACCAGAGATTGCCAGCAACCACCAGAAGCTGGGGAGAGGCTCTCCTTGCCCCCAGCCACCGGAAGGAATCAGTGTGGCCCGCACCCGGCCTTCAGCCTTCTGGCCTCCAGAACCAGCGGTGGGACAGTAAGTTCCGGCGGTTCCCCATCCTCTTTGTGGTACTTACCACAGCCACGGAAACCGCACCGCCTGCCCTGGGGAGGGCTTGGGGGCCAGGCCGGCCCCGGCTCCTCCCCCCCTACTTCCCCGGGTGCCTTGGACAAGTTCCTCACTTCCCTGAGCCTGGCTCTCCTCATCCGTGCTGAGGCGGGGAGCGTCCCCGCCAGCCACCCCGCCAGGCTATTTCCAATGTCCCTGCACCACGTGCCCTCAAGTTTGGAGGGGAAGTGTCCGCCTTCTGCTTAGCCTGGGCCCTGCTGTCCTTGAGCTGCCACCAGACGCCACTGTCTGCCCCTTCCAGGCCTCAGGCACGGCGCAGGGCCCAGGCTGCGGTGACGGTGGGGGCCAGGGCTGGGGCTGTGCTCGCCAAGGTCTGAGTCAGGTGTAGCGAGGCCCCAACACCTGCTTTGTTGTCATTTGTTTGTTTTTGGTTTTTGTGGGGGGCTCTGTTCCCGCAAACCAGATGCTTCCCAAAAGAGACTCCGCAAGTCTGGAAGCTGGAGGCATTTTCGTGGATGAGGCTTCCTTCCCCCTTGTGTGCAGGTAGGGAAACGGACACAAAACGCAGGGCTTCCGGCTGTGTGCGGACAGGGCTTTAGGCAGGGAAACCACACTCGGAATCAGTGTCCAAGCGGGTCGAGGTGCTCCTCCTCCTACGACGGCGGAGGGCCTGCTGCAACCCCCCTGCCGCCGCCGTCTGAGCAACTTGGGGGGCGGTGGTCCGGGGCACTCAGGAGACGCGCGCGATAGTCTGTGGAAGGGAGAGGCTCTCCCGGTCCCTGGCATCTAGTTTAGGAAGCGGGGCTGGGTGGTCGGCAGAACCCCGAATGTGGATGGGAAGGTTTGTTACTGGCCCTGCCAACTGCTTCGATTAGAGAAGGAACCAGATGTCCCGAGCGGCTCCAGCGAAGAACCACATCTGGAACGGCAGCTGCAGCTGGAGGCACCACCTGAGCGAGTTTACGATGCCTCCTGCCCTCCCGCGAGCCCCATCTGTCCTAGGTGAGTGGAATGGGGACGCGGTGCGAATAAGCCCGCAGGCTTCGTGCGCGCCTCCCGTGCGGGGCCCAGTCTCTGCCGTCCTTCCGGGAACGTGCTTCGCCTCCGCTTTGCCGTTTGGCGGGGTCGGGGGCTTCCACGTGGCCCTGCCTCCTGCGAGAGCCCTCGCTGCCCAGGTAAGGAGCCGCCCATGGCTGAAGGTGCCCATTCCAGCTGTGCATTCCCAAACTGGAAAAACAATCCTGAGCTCTGTCCAGGGACCCACCGGGTCCCCGTGAGCTGGAGCTCAGCCAAGTGACCCTAATGACCTGATGTGATTTTCTGCAATATTCTCAACATATGGCCATGCGTGCTTGGACATGTCCCCCCTTGCATGGGGGGTGGGGCTTGTGGCTGCTTTAGGTGACATTATGTGACCTCTGAGGCCGGGTTACATAAGGTGAGGCACTTCCTACCTGGTTTGTTGGTCCGCTTGCTCAGGGAACCCAGAGTCGCTCAGGGAACCTACAGATCGCCACCAGTCCCAGCTGAGCCCCGCCTGCCGGCCATCCTTGCCAGGGGACCAGATATGTGAGAGACCTCCAGACCAGCCCCTGCCAGCTGAGTACCCCTGAGTGACCTCGGCTGACAGCATGAAGAGTGAGCGACTCTCCCCTCAAGCCCCATCTGCCCCTCTGGCCTAGCAGCTAACAAATAGAAGAAAATGGTTATGGTTTGTTTCACAGCCGTGAATCTCCAGAATTCCTCTAGAAGCCTGTGCTCTCAGTGGACCACGGTGGCCTTTTAGGTCTCCTGGAATTAATATCAGCTCCAAACCAGCATCCAATAATCCCTAAATTATTTCATATTTCTTCTCCCAGGCACACTCCGATAAGTGGCCTCAGGGCTCTTTGGTGGAAAATCAGGAGGAAATGTTATACTACACACTTTTGGCTGTGTAGCAGGGTCCTTCCTCAAGCGGTTCCAGCCTCTGTTCTTCAGGGGGCTCGGCGTCCATGACCCGCCCAGTCCGAGGGTCACAGTTCTCCATTTGTTTGCTTCATTAGACTTCTGTTTACCAGGCCTGCAGCTTTTCTGCTTAAGCAAATCAAGATTTTATTAGGTTGCCCACTTTTTTCAGTCTTGGAGACATCATGATCGATCGATTGATCAATTAATTAATGAATGTCTCTCTCCACCCCAGGCATTAAATAATAAGTTCACTTCAGCATTGGAGCCTTCTCTTGAATCCTTTGAATACTTTCTTCTACACTAAAGAAATCCTGGCATCCCAGCTTTCCTTAGTATAGGCTCCCTTTGGGGCCCAGGTTTCCGTGAACCAACTAAGCGAACTTTCCGAGCCTCTTCTAGCTGCTTGAGCTAACACAAGGAACTCAGGATCTCTGCCGAGCGCACCCACCCACATCCATAAATTTGCCCAGACCCAACATCATATCCCTTCCTTAGGACGCACCACACTTTGGGGTCCATTGCCATACACATTTCCCTGTTGACGTGAGCCGGCAACATCTCGTGAGGCGCTGGTGTGCCCCCCTGCCTCCTCATGGGTCACACCTTGTGCCTGACCCCCTGAAACTTCCCGGGTCTTGAGTCTGCTTCTACATCAAGAACATCTAGAAGTAAGGGGGGAGGGAGATGGTCTTGAGGAAGATCTCACCACCTCGGGAGAGGCTGCTAGTTTCTAGAAGCGTAGAGAGAACACCTGGCTCTTTACTCAGATCTTGCTCTAAAAAGCCCTGAGCTCATCTTTGTTTTTCTGTTTTCTGGTGCACTTAGAAGCCACCAAGAAGCCCCATGGTCCTGGGGTGCCTGGGTGGCTCAGTGGGTTAAAGCCTCTGCCTTCTGCTCAGGTCATGATCTCAGGGTCCTGGGATCGAGCCCCACGTCGGGCTCTCTGCTCAGCAGGGAGCCTACTTCCCCCTGTCTCTGCCTGCCTCTCTGCCTACTTGTGATCTCTCTGTTAAATAAATAAATAAAATCTTAAAAAAAAAAGAAGCCCTATGGCCCTTCCCTTCATTTTCACTGACACAGGCCATGCCCACATCTGCTTGGTCACCCAGACCCCACCATAGGCCTTGACGCAGGATCTAGAGGTGAGCATTTAAGGGACTTCTTCACTCCAGCATGGTACGGACCCTCAGAGTCCTCTGCACCCCCCGGAATGCATTTAATGCCACCACATCTCCTCAGAGCAGAGAACCAATGCCAGAGTCCCATCCTGAAGGTTCTCTGTTCTGGAAGTGTGGCCACCGCCAGTAACTACCATGCCAAGGTTTGCCGGGAAGGAAAGTCACTGTGAGTGTTCTGGGACAGGGACTTATGATGCTTATATTATATTAGTCCTGGCATGACTGTGAGGTGGGGCGACTGGGGACACGAAGGTCCAGAGGGATCCTTGGGGTCAGAGAAGGAGCCTTTCCCCTGGGCGGCCCGCGAAGCCGAGTGTGTCCACGGTCTCTGGGAGCGGCTGCCCCTGGGGGTTCTTGGCCCGGGGCCGCTGTTGCTCATGTGAAAGTGAGGACTTCTTGAGCAGACGAGGGAAACTGCACTGCTTTTGCTAATTTCTCCAGTTATTACCCGCAGCTTTTAGACACAAGGACAAGTCTCAGAGAAGGGCACAAGCCTGCTGGTGGCAGGGCCAGACTTCACGGGCAGCTCGGTCTGATTCCAGGGACCAATAAACACAGGAAGCCGTGTGCTGAGTAAGAAGAAAGGAAATCAAGGGAAGATTCCTGTGAGTTACTCATTTAAAAAAAAATTTTTTTTTTTTAATTTATTTGACAGACAGAGATTACACAAGTAGGCAGAGAGTCAGGCAGAGAGGGGAGGGGAGAAGCAGGCTCCCTGCTAAGCAGAGAGCCCGATGCGGGACTCGATCCCAGGACCCTGGGATCATGACCTGAGCCGAAGGCAGCGGCTTAACCCACTGAGCCACCCAGGCGCCCTAAAAAATTTTTTAAAAGATATTTATTTGGGCGCCTGGGTGGCTCAGTGGGTTAAGCCTCTGCCTTCGGCTCAGGTCATGATCTCAGGGTCCTGGGATGGAGTCCTGCATTGGGCTCTCTGCTGGGCAGGGAGCCTGCTTCCTCCTCTCTCTCTGCCTGCCTCTCTGCCTACTGGTGATCTCTCTCTGTCAAATAAGTAAATAAATAAAAATCTTTAAAAGATATTCATTTATTTATTTATTTGAGAGAGAGAGAAAGCATGAGAGGGGAAAAGGTCAGAGGGAGAAGCAGACTTCTCATGGAACTGGGAGCCTGATGCAGGACTCGATCCTGGGACTCCGGGATCATGACCCAAGCAGAAGGCAGTCACTTAACCAACTGAGCCACCCAGGCGCCCCGAGTTACTCATTTTTAAATTGTTTTGTATTAAGCACGTGCTGCCCTTACCCCAGGGCCCAGGGCTCGCCATGGTAGTGCCCCTGCTGCTGTTTGCTTTTCTTGAAAGGGGAGAGAGTGGGCCTCCCAGGACCCAGCCTAGGGGCCACCTTGGAGTCTTGGAGGGGCCTCTCAGGGCAAGCGTCCCCCTCACAGGGGTCATAAGGACGCTTCTGGAACACTTACTCGTGGTAGGACCTTGGGCAAGTTACCTCTCTTGGCCTCAGTTACCCCATCTGTAAAATGGGGTTAATAGTACCTACCTCACAGGGTTGTTACGAAGTTTAAATAAAGTAATATTTGTGAAGAACGTACAACAGTGACTGGCACTAAGTCCTACCTCAGCATGTGCTTAGACACCCACACAAATACACATACACATGTGATTGTCAGAAAACGTTTGAGAGTAATTTGAGCAGTGCCTATCAAACTTAAAAAAAATATTATATTTATTTATTTGTTTGAAAGAGAGAGATCACAAGTAGGCAGAGAGGCAGGCAGAGAGAGAGGGAAGCAGGATCCCTGCTGAGCAGAGAGCCTGATTCGGGGCTTGATCCCAGGACCCTGAGATCATGACCCGAGCCGAAGGCAGAGGCTTGACCCACTGAGCCACCCAGGCACCCTGCCTATCAAACTTTTAAATAAGCAACAATGCTGCTTTGTAGAATCTATCACAGACACACTCATACAAATTTGTGATAAATATCGAAGTGTTGACTGCAGCATAATTTGTGAGGACAATAAAACACCCCCCCCCCAAATCGTGAAACAACACAGATGTTTATCCAAAGGATGGAGGTTCAATAAGAGAACGTACATCCACAGGTGGGCACTACCCACGGGGGAAAATAATACGTCCCATATATTCCATTGAGTCATCCGAAATTGCTAACATTTGGCCATTTTGAGTTACGAAGCAGGAACACGGCAATTTCAGATGCTTCAAGCCGAGAGGAGGCCCTTGTCCGAGAGCAGATGGAGCTGCCATGACACACAGACCCGCACACGTTTGCTGCCGGCAGTCCCGGTCCCAGGTTGCGGAGGGACCTGAGATGAGTAAAGGCGGAGGGGGGCTCGCCTCCCCTTGGTGCTTCGGGGTCCCGGGCTCAGGAAGCGTCCGACCTCTTCAGCAGGTGTGTCTCCGAGGCTGGGGTGTTGCCGTTTCCCAGCAGGAAGAGGAAGGGCACGCAGGAGCCCGGGGCACAGGCCTACAAGGGTCACCCTCAACAACTTTCATCGTGGCGGGCTACCTCCCAGAGGCCCCCAGTGGGATTGAGTTCCAGCGGTGCCCCAGGGAAACTTGGCGGGTGACTGTGGCAGAGGGTACCTCCGCACGTACATCGGGCCATTGACATCCCCCCATCCCTGAAGTGGGGCAGAACTTCGGACATGCAGCAGAATTGTTTTCTGTCGGTCTCTGCCTCTCTCTGTCTCCACGATTGCACTTGGAACCCAACCACACGTTTCAGGAACCCAGGCCACCCGGAGAGGCTACAAGTGGGGGCTTCAGCTGGCAGCCCTAACGGGACACCCGGGGGACAGCCAGCATCAACTGCCCGATGTGTGAGTAAGAAAGTGACTCTCTGATGATTCCAGGCCCAGCGTTTGAGTTTTCCAGCCCAGGCTCTAGACACCGGGCAGTAGAGATCATTCACGCCTGCAGTCTGCTTTCCTGACCCACGGAAGTCCTGAGAAGTAACAATAATCACTGCTTTAAGCTACTAGACTTGGGGGCAGTTTGTTATATAGCAATAAATGACCAGGACAGTCATGCCCTGTTTGTGGGTTGTTGCCCTTCCTTTATCTTCTTTCTCCACTTCCCTTCTGGCTTTGCCTGGAAACCCCAGCATAGGGACACATGATTGCAGAAAGGTACAGGCAGGGAAGTGACCCACGGAAAATTATTGAGTGGTTTTCTGGATGGGTTTGGGAACCAGGCACTTGGCTTTTTATTCAATAGGTCTGAATTATTTACATGTTAAATAATTCTTTATTGTAATTAAAAAACAAAAAACAAAAATTGCCCATAAAATCAGAGTCAGGTCTCAGGAGACCAATGGACAGAGTGAGTTGACCCGAAGAGAAGGGCACGCTTCTGACGTCAGTGCACGCCTGGCAGCAGAGCTGGATGGGGCCCACCCCTCCGCATCCCCTTCCTCCTCTTCTCCTTCTTCTTCTTTTTATTTATTTATTTATTTTAAATATTTTATTTATTTGTTTGTTAGAGAGAGAGAGCGAGCACAGGCAGACAGAGAGGCAGGCAGAGGCAGAGGGAGAAGCAGGCTCCCTGCCG
Organism: Taxidea taxus jeffersonii; assembly: GCA_003697995.1. NCBI lineage: Eukaryota > Metazoa > Chordata > Mammalia > Carnivora > Mustelidae > Taxidea > Taxidea taxus. Next base: position 10,787 of record ML105734.1, on the reverse strand, counting down.
AGCAAGGAGCCCGATGTGGGACTCGATCCCAGGGCGCTGGGATCATGACCTGAGCCGTCTCCTTCTTCTTCTTTATGCTTTACAGAAACTAAGAAGGTCATGGTATAGACAAATAACATACAATTTACCATTTAGCTGTTTCAAGTGCACAGTTCAGGGCAAGAAGCGCATTCACACCGTCGTGAGACCCTCACCGCCACTCATCCGCAGAACTTTTCATCTCCCCATGCTGAGGCTCCTACCCCTGAAACGCTGCCTCCCCATTCCCTCCTCCCCCAGGCCCTGGCAGCCACCGTCCTACTTTCTGTCTCCCTGACCTCGACTGCTCCGGGGACCTCACAAAAGGGGACTCACACGCTACCTACCCTTTTGTGTCTGGCTTATTCCACGTGGGGTGGTGTTTTCTGAAGTGGTCCCAGGATCACTCTCATGGTCATGGCCATTGGTGGCCACGCTTCCCGACACAAGACCTGCACCCGCCCTGCACAGGTCTGTGGCTGGCCCAGACACTCTGTTCCGGGCCAGCTCATGGCGCCTCCCCTTCCCCAGTTCCGAACAGAATCGCCGGGCGAGGGTTAATCAACATTCAGTCATGTTTCCAAGTTTAAATGGAGCATTTGTTTAATTATGTGTAAGTAGCAATACATTGTGGCCATTATCTAAATCACTATTTTATTTCCTGGATGTGGTTTCATAATGCAGGGTTTCTGCTCCAGCCTAGCATCATTAACAGAGAAGAGTTAATGAATATAAAAGCGTAAAGGCTAATTACACTTTAATTTACAATCATGGTCTCATTTTGGGACCACATGAAATCTGTTTTGAAAACAATTAAAAAAAAAAAACCCCGCTCTTGCCCTGGTAAGTGGAGGGACCCCGGCCAGGAGCCCGGCTCTGTCTGCCGCGTCGTGGCTGAGCAGTGTTGGCTGGCACGGATCCCCTCTCTGGCGCCCTTACTCATTACCGGGAGGCTGCTGAGGCCAAGTTCAGAGCCCTGTGCCTCTGTCTTTTGTTTCCAGCAATTTTCCTCTTGCCTTCAGTGTCTGCCCTTGGGGCTGCTGAGGAGAGCTGGGGGAGCCCCAGCTGGAGCTCCAGTGGCCTGGCCACGCTGCTCTGACGTGGCCTCACATGGAGGCCACTGCTCAGAGCTACCTTATTTTTAAAGGTGGTGGTGGTGATGGAAAGTTCGTGGACCAACTTTACCAAGTTCCTACTGGATGCATATTAGGTATTCCTTGAAACTGCTGATCAACAGCAATTGGTTTCCCTGAAATTTGAATTAATCCCTTCAAAATGCTTAATGGGATGACAGAATAATTGTAAATTTTGGGGGGTATAATAAAGGCATTGTAATTATGCAGGAGAATGTTTTCATCCTAGGAGATGAAAAGAAGTTTCATCTTACCACTTACCACTTACTTCCAAAGGGCTCAGGCGAAAAAACTCACATGTACAATAAATATAGAAAACATTAAAATGATATAGAATAATATTAAGTATATATTAATATTAAAATAAAATATTAATATTATAATATAATATCTTAATATTACATATATAAAGAGAGAGGGAAAGAGAAAGAGAGAGGCAGGTAAACCAAAGCATGAATCGTTGTTGAATCCAGATAGAGGGAATATGAGTGTGTGTTGTACAATATTTTCGACTTCCCTTTTGAAGCTATGCTCCCCTTTTGAAAGGTCTTATAATAAAAACTGGGAAGAAAAAACATCACCCCTCTGGCTGCCACAGTCTATTTTACCTTCCTATTAAATAAACTCCTTTTCCCCCAACTGAGGTCAAAGTTCTGTTTAATTATGCCTCGACTTTGTATAGTTTTGCTTAATGGATTACTGAGGTCTGGAATAATAATGAATCAGATAATCCAATAATAATTAATCAAATAAATATGCACAAAACCGAAAAGCAAAATAAAGCCACAGAGGGGTTAGTCAGCGGTGGGGCCCACTGGCCTCTTTTCCTTCTGAAACCCTCAGTGCAGGTTCCCCTTGTAGAGAACAATCGGTTAAGAAAATACCAGCACCTACTGCGCACTGATGGCATGGGGGACTTGGGGGGGGCAGTGAAGGGACCCGATCAGCCAAGGCCATTGGGTTGGTGCAGTGTAGGCAGCTGCCATCTCTGGGAATTCATAGCCAGGAGACTCTGAGGGAGGGCATCATTTAAGTTAAAAATAACAGTAGAGACAACCAAAATAGAAAAATCTGAAAAGAAACATCAAAAATGTCTTTACAGGGGGCCTGGGTGGCTCGGTCGGTTGAGGGGCTGACTGACTCTTGATTTTGGCTCAGGTCATGATCTCAGGGTCAGGGATCAAACCCCACATGGGACTCCTGGCTCAGTGGGGAGTCTGGGATTCTTTCTATCCCTCTCCCTTTGCCCCTCCCCCTGCTTGCTCTCTGTCTCTCAAATAAATAAATAAATCTTAAAAAAAATTTCTTTACAATTCAACAGTAAGGTGCACTTTAATACTTTCTGTAGGTCTCAACAGGTTTTGCAACACCAGCTCGAAAATCCATGGGCTATGCTCCCCAGGCATGGTGGGCAAGCTGACTGGCGGTCCTGTGACCGCGCCCTCATGGCCGTAGCTGGTTGGACCAGGACAGGTACTGGTACTCAAGCCAGGCCAATCAGAATGTCTTCCCCAGGAATCTGGAAAGGTGACTACGGAATCCTAGACTCAGTGTGAACCCGGGAGCTGTCAGGGGCCATCTGCTGCTGCCAGGGGCTGAGGACCCGAGGGCCACAACAAGTAGGAAGCAGACACATGGCGGGAAGCAGGAGACAGTGGGAGAGCCCTGCGGACACCTGGTAACCTTTCCTGGTCCTGGGTCCAGGCTTTGGATTTTAGAGACTCCCCTGGAGCATTTTATTAAATTCGTTTTTGCCATGTTTAACCTGGCTTGAGAGAGTTTCTTTTGCAACCAAAATAGTTTTGATACATTGAGCATGCCTTATTTTAATCAGAGAAAGGAAAAGAATGGGGGCCGCTGGGTGGCTCAGTTGGTGGAGTGTCCAACTTTCAATCCCAGCTCAGGTGTTGATCTCAGGGTTGTGAGTAAAAAAAAAAAAAAAAGAGGGACGCCTGGGTGGCTCAGTTGGTTAAGCAGCTGCCTTCGGCTCAGGTCATGATCCCAGTGTCCTGGGATCGAGTCCCACATCAGGCTCCTTGCTTGGCAGGGAGCCTGCTTCTTCCTCTGCCTGCCCACTCTGTCTGCCTGTGCTCGCTCTCTCTCTCTCTCTAACAAATAAATAAATAAAATCTTAAAAAAAAAAAAGAAAGGAAGGAAGAAAGAGAGAGAGAGAGAGAAACAAAGAAAGAAAGGAAAGGAATAGGAATTGCAGTCATTCACTGTGCTGGGCTGCCCCTTCCCTAGATGGACCCCTCTCTGGTTCCAGCCTCCAGCAAGTGGCCCCTGGAAGCCCCGTCTCCTCCCTGTGTGCCCAGAGCGAAAAGCAGCTTCCTGTTAAAATAATCTCTGGGTCACTGTCCCAACCCATTTAGCTTCTCAGCTCTTTTCTCTCCTGCGTGGTTAATTTCTTGGACCACATTCCCCATGTCACTAAATACTCTTTTCCTGGTCGATGTCAACTGATACACATATGTTATCTCATTTTGTCCTCAAAACGCCCTTCTGAGGAAGGTACTGGGATCCCTACCTTGCAGATGAGGAAGCTAATGCTCAGAGAAGCTGAGCGATGTGCCCCAAAGTCATGCAGCTTGTCACAAACTTGTGTCACTATATTATACTGTACTGTTTTTTATAATCACCTCTACTGAAAACAAAAACCCCAACAAATCCTGACTTCCAGGACTTGCCCTGCCTAACTGGACAAGTGCAGGACTGATTAGAAGGCTCTGGGGTGGTCCTGCAGACTCGGGAAACTTCCTTGGGTTCAGTCCAGCCTTTTTCTCTGCCCCGGAGCAGTGTAGGTGTTGGTCCTGGATCCCCCACCTCAGCTGAGAGCCAGCCCTTGGGCACTTGGGCGCACCATCCCTACCCTCCCAAGCTGAGTTCTCTGTTTTATCACAAGACATGTCATGTCTAGCCGGTAGGCAGGTAAGCAGGTGGGTGTCCCTGGCTCCCCTCAGAGCCTGGCATGAAGCCACCTGGGGCAGCCATCGAGGCTGAGTGATTGTATGCCGGTCAGAGTGCCCACACACGACCTGGCATGGACTCACACCCAGGAGCCCATGTCCACTGGCCAGGGGTCTGCAGCTGCCCATGTGCAAATGGAGAGGAGGGGATGGGCGCTGTGTCTCAGCCCCTCCCAGGTCCATCTGTTCTCATTTACTTGTGGTTTTTCTTGCTGCAAAAATGTACATTCATTTTTTAAAAAGATTTTATTTATTTATTTGACAGAGAGAGAGAGACGGCGAGAGAGAGAACACAAGCAGAGGGAGTGGGAGAGGAAGAAGCGGGCTTCCCACAGAGCAGAGAGCCCGATGCCGGGCTCAGTCCCAGGACGCCGACATCACGACCTGAGTTGAAGGCAGAGGCTTGACCCACTGATCCACCCAGGCGCCCCATATGTTCAGTTTTATTTTATTTACTTTTTAAAAAAATATTTTATTTATTTATTTGTCAGAGAGAGAGGGAGAGAGAGCGAGCACAGGCAGACAGAGAGGCAGGCAGAGGCAGAGGGAGAAGCAGGCTCCCCGCCGAGCAAGGAGCCCGATGTGGGACTCGATCCCAGGACGCTGGGATCATGACCTGAGCTGAAGGCAGCCGCTCAACCAACTGAGCCACCCAGGTGTCCCATGTTCAGTTTTAATATCCATGAAATGTTGGACTTGAAAGGATGGGTCTATTTCTTTCTGACACATACAGAATTAAATGTACAATATGAAAAACCCTCTTTGGAAACCCTGGGAAACCCCAAGCTTGGACACAGAGTCCCTCTGTGATGTGGTCTCCAGCTGCCTCAGTTTCCTCCACCGGGTCGGGCTGCGGGGTTGGGTGAGGATTCATGGGGTGTCAGTCACTCCTTGAGGGTTGTGGTCCCAACTGGGGGAGTGCTCCTCATACCTTTGTAGGTTCTGAACCTACAGTGTGGGGATGGAGCCCGTCTGATGTCACCCCTGAGGGCAGTCCCCTCACACCCCTCTGGCTGGCAGGAGGCCTCTGTGCTGCTTCTGTCCCTCTCGAGGTTGCTGGGATGGGCAGCTCCTTGCTGCTTCTGGCTTGATTCTCCTAGAGCCACCGTGTAGTTATGAGACTTGTACACCGCTCAATCCTAGGGACATTCATGCTTCATGTCATAGACATGGCAGGTTTTTAAAAAAAGATCTATTTATTTGAGTAGGGGGAGGGGCAGAAGGAGAGAGAATCCTCAAGCAGACTTCCTGCTGAGTGTGGAGCCTGACTGGGGCTCCACCCCAGGACCCTGAGACCACGACCTGCACCGAACTGGACGCTTTAAGTTTTGAGCCACCCAGGTGCCATGGTGTGGCAGATTTTCTGAAGTTAGGACAATTTCCTCAAAGATGGGAGTAAAGAGGAAGTAAGGGGTCTTCTCAAATTCTTACAGAGATGCCATAAGAACCAGAGTCATTTCTATTTTGGGAGGATGATATCTCAACCCAGTGAACTCCCATTCAACCTTCAAAGCCTAGCTCCAATGACCCCTCCCAGGGAAGCCTCTACCTTCTGTGTGGGAATCACTGCCCCTTTCCCCAGCCAGGGCTCCCTCAGATCCTTCCTTCCTTCTGCCAGGCGGTGAGCTCCTGGGTGCAGTAATGGCTGCCCTGGATGGGACTCTACCTACCCTTTGGCCTTTGCCTGCCCAAGAAGAGTCCATGGGCATTCTAGAAGGTCAGCTTGCACCTGAACCAGAAGGCCATGTGGAGTTTGGCCAAACTCTCACCCACCCATTTTATAGATGGAAACACTGAGGCCCAGAGCAGGGAAGGTCTTGCCCAAGGTCCCACAGTGAGTTGGGGCCAAGGCCTCTTGACTCCCACTGAGGTTGTCTGTATCTGCTTCCTGCTACATGATGGAGAAGCAGGCCGGGGACTTGAGACGTGGTGGCAAGGATGACACGGAGACACTCAGGCCACCACTCCCGCCACGGCCCCAGAAGTCGGTTTCAGGCAGCTTCTCAGGCAGAGTTCCCGACATGGAGCTGGGATGTTTGACTCCTTGGTGACCGATTCTCTGGCACAACTGTGGAGGTCTGGCCAGGGGCCTGGGGGGCGCGCGAAGACCCCGCCTGCGGCTGTGTGGACGCAAAGGGACCCTGTGCCCTCTGCCTGCCCGAGTGCCCCATCTCCAGCTCCCCTCCTCATCCGACCCACTTCGTCCTGCCGAGATTTATTCCCGGGCCTCAGAGCCTGGAAATAATTTGCTGACAAAGCCTCATCCCAGGCAGGTGCTTTAATTGGTTTTGTGGGAGCAGGTCTGGGAGCATCTATTTAGAAGGAAATAGAAATTATGGCGGTGCCGCCTGTCCTTTCTCTGTAATAGGGACTCGGGAGTGTGTCTCTGTGTGTGTGGGGGGAGGGGCAGCTCTGAGGAAAGCAGAGGCCTGCTCACAGGGAACCCCAGGTCCTTCTCTGGGGTGCAGGTGCTTGGGCCTAGGGCTGCAGGCCAGCCCCTCCCTGGCCCTGCTCAGCCTCAGAACGGGGGGGGCGGGGAGGGTGTTGGTGGTGGATCTTCTCATAGAGCTGAGGGGGGAGGGGCAAGGACAAGGCTGCAGTTAGAGCTCAGGGCCCTCTTCTCCATCCTTCTTCAGGGACACCCCATTTTGCTCAGGGGGCACCCTCTAAAACACAAATCCCATTTGTAATTCCTTGACTCCAAGCCCTTCCAAGCCTTCCTGCTGCCCTTGGCATGAAGCCGAATTCCTTAGCTTGACTTTCAAGGTCCCTCCCGGTCTGTCTGACCTCTGATGACCTCCTCAGCCACCTCATTCTTTGTTCCTATCTACTCCCCCGCAATAGTCTCTGGTCTTCCCTCCCGGGTACCCGCGGGCCCCCTCTGTGTGTCCCACCCTGGACTAACCCTGCGATTGCCCCGGGACTGAAGAGATGACCATTACTTCCATTTTACAGATGAGGACATGGAAGCTCAGAAGGTTATGGCACCGGCCACAGGTCACAGAGCGGGGCTGGGCTCCCAGTCTGGGCCTGTCTAGGGCCCAAGCCCACACTCCTAACTACCAAGGTATAAATTCCCTCATGCCAAACTCCTTCATGCCTTTAAACCTCATGTGTCCCCTGAAATATCCCTGCCTGCATTTTTCCACTGGCAAACTCCTACTCATCCTTCGATGTCCCCTGGATGTCACTTCCCTGGGACTCCTTCCCCGGCTGACCCCTCCTGCATCTAGTCTCTTCCTTGGGCTTTCTCCCAAGCCCCAGCCAAGCTTTTTTCTCAGTTCTGTCCTCTGGGTTTGTTATTGTTTATGTCAATACCTGTCCTCTCCCCTTCGTCCCTCTGTTCCCAGACAGAGAGCTCCGGCTGCATGGTTGATCCTACAGAGCGGGGATCGCAGCTCTGGAAGCTCAGCCGGGTCCTGACTCTCGTCTTGCCTGGGTTTTTGAGCAGCTTTGACGACAGCCGCCGTGTGGTCCTGAGCAAGGCGCTGTGTGTCTGTGGACTCCGTGGGCCCGGATGCAAAACTGGAGGGTCATCCCAGAGACATCTAACGCAGAGGCCCACAGAGGGCCAGGCTCGGGCTGGAAACTGACACCCCGTGACCAGTGTGATTCTGACCCTCGCGCGCGTGAATGAGTGGGTCATGCCACAAGGCCAGCCTCAACTCTGCCCCTCACCTGCTCCCCGCGAGCTTGGGCCAGCCTCCCCGACCTTGCTGACTCTCAGGTTAATCTGTAATAATAATGCCCACCGCCCCGGGGTTGATTTGTGGCGAGGTTTACATGGCCTGGCCCAGAGCATTATGTTCCAAAGGTTCTCGTTACTGTTATCAGTGCAAAACTAAAAAAAACCCATTGGGTGCCAGTCCCTGCAACTCACAGTACGGGGTGGCAGAGGGAGGGGCCTGAGGATTTGGGTCTAGACAGAGGAACTCAGGGAGACCTGGCCAGAGCAAGGAGCCTGCAGCGGGCTTGGCTTTCTGGGCCCAAGGTGAGCAGGGAGGCTGGGTGTCCGAGCCTCTTTTTCCCTGGTGTGATTCTTCTAGGACTCCTAGACAGTGTTAAACAGGTGGCAGCCGTTCCTGGGGACAGCTAGGCAGGCTGTGGGTCGGGCTCTGCGGAAAGCCGGGGGCTCCCATCTTCCTGGGTGAGGCAGGTGGTGCAGACGAGCTCGGCCCATGGCCCCGGAGGAGGCAGGCCAGCTCCAGCTGCCCCAGAGTCAAGGTCTCGGCCTGGTCTCCCCACTTCGGGGTTGTGCGCCTGCGCTCCACCGGCCGCCCTGTAAGGTGGAAGCGACCCTCCTGGGGCGGAGCGGGGACAGCAGAGCCGAGGGGCAGGTGAGGGGGCAGCTGTGGACTCCGGGGCCCCTCTGCACCCGACGCGGGGGGCAGCTCCTGAGCCTTCCCCGGGGCTGAATCCAGGAGGGGCGGCGGGGCGGGCGCCTCGGGCGGGGAGGCGGGCTCAGTGCGGACTGTAGGTGGCGCCGCAAGGCTGCAGTTGGGTCTCCCTGGCGGCTCCTGCTGCCGCGCGTCCCGGCGGTTCTCGGTCCCGCGTGGCCGTCCCCGCCGTCGCCAGCCCGCCGGTCTGCGGACACCCCCGTGTGTGTTTGGGGCGTTAGGGGTCGTACCCCCGCCGGCAGAGGCCAAGGCCTAAGGCCCAGACCGACACGTGGGTGTGGGACAGGTGGCCGGACCACCCCACCTTCCCCCAGCTTCTAGGCAGTCCCCGCAGCTGCCACCTGGACCTCGGCGACCTAGCTCCAGAGATGCAGGGCGCCTGCACCCCGGGCTTTCCTGGGGCCCTCGGGGAGCACCGTGGGGCGGGTTGGGTCCCTGCCCTGCGTCGCAGCAGGTGTATGCGGGGGTGCTGGTGACAGTGTGACAGCGAGTGCCTGTCCACCCGCGTCCTGAGAGTAGCCACGGGTGGGAACAGGGACGCGTTCAGGACTCCTGAGCCCGCGGGGAGGCCTGTGTGTGCTGTGCACGGGCGGAGGTGCCTGGGGCTGGTGCTGGGCTGTGCGCCTCCAGCCCAGGGAGTCCTTCCTTTGTTCCAGGGGAGGTCCTCGAAGGGTTCTGGAGGCCTGGAGACGGCCTCCAAGGGCAGAGATAGGCAGTGGCCCTTCCTCCCTCTCAAATCCCTCCCTCAGGGTTCCCTGGGCTCCTTCTCCGAAGGAGAAGGAAGGAAACAGCTGGGGTGGAAGGAAACAGCTGGGGTGCTGTGTGTGTGTGTACACGTGTGCGAGTGTGTCTTTGTAGGGACATATTTTTGAGTCTGTTGGGCCGGAATCTCTCAGAGAAGGCCCAGAGGAGAAGCGGCCCTGAAAGCAGGCGAGCTCCAGGGCCACCTTGACCGATGGCGGTGGGGATCGACTTGCTCAGTATCAGCAACAGAAGACATGGCCTTGGAGGTGGTGAGCAGTCTGTGTCTAGTGGGGTTGGAGCCTCAGGACTTTTATATCCTTTCCAGCTCATTCCAGAATCCATATATTTCATAAGCGGCTGCCCTGAGCTCTGCCCCAGGAGTAGGAGGCATGGCAGAAGGGGTTTAGAGACGAGTAAGGCCCCAGCCCTGTCCAATGGGGCCCGTTCAGCAGAGCAGGAAGGACATGTCTTTGGCGGCTACAGGTGTTGGGGGCTGTGATCAGAGGGGGAGGTGGGAAGAGAGAGAGTCCTGCAGGAGCCAGAGCTCACAGGACCTAAATGCCAGAAAAAAGGAACTTTGGACTTTCTCCCACAGAAACCAGGAGAATCTCTGCCCCCAATTACTGTGTCACCACCCTGGTCCCACACAGACTTAGACTCCCACCCCCACATGGATTCAAGGCACGCTGTGTGATCCGGGAGGGTTGCTTAACCTCTCTGAGCTGTATTTTCTCCCCTTCCCTGCTGGTAGTAAGTCCAGTGCTCACTACTGAGGACAGCAAAGGAAGTATGATCCAGGCGTGGCCAATCCTAGTGCCCCACCCTGGTGCTATGGTTGGTTCAGAGGTGGGCACGCGACCCCTGTGGCCAGAGGCTTTTCTGCTGGAAGGGCTTTGGAATCTTCACCACCACATTCTTTCCTTGGTTTTTGAGCCATAAATCCTGTATTGGCTTTAGCTGGTTTGCATTTTCACTGTCCTGTGATTGGGAGAGTCCTGAGCGGATCAGAAATAATGAAGCATTCCCCGTGTGGCGGGTTCAGTGACACGGCGTGTGGAGTGTCATTCCTTATGGGAGCCGCTCTGGGAAGGGGGGAGAGAGCTGAGGTTGAGAGTCAAAGAGATCTCCAGGACCCCCCTCTGCAGTTTCTCTCTGAGTGTCCCTGGACAGGTCACCGTCCCGCCTTTGCTTCCTTGGGCGTAAAATGGGTCTCTGGCCCCCCTCCTTCCTCACTCCTCCTCTCTCTCTCTGGCTCGCTCTACTCCTTCCTGTCATCCAGGCTCCACACTCTCTCTCTTACCCACTCCCCACAGGACGTCCTGGTAGCCTTAAGCCCGAAACCTGACTGTGAGCCTCCTGGGACCTAGCCCTGAGTCCCTGAACCACCTTCCGGGTCGTGCCCAGCCCTCAGCTTCCGTCTTGCTGCCGGACATCCCCTGGTGCTGGGCGAGCTGTGTTCTCGCGGACCTCCTGACCCTGCACACAGGCCTGGAGCAGAGGGGTGGGGGTGCTGTCCTCTCTTCTGTCCT